>JBBPKY010000186.1:0-36693 GCA_038089495.1 Xerocomellus dryophilus
AATGATTTGACTGATATCCTAGTCATCATTTCAAAAGCTCAAAAACCCTTTCCATGACATGGCTGTTCTAAAATGGTTGTATCTCAATGGCGTGTGAACTGAATCACATGACCCAGGGGGCGATTCCGTAGCCAATGGTATGTACTATTTATAACTCCACCAAAGCCAAGCGAAATTCCCACAGTGACTGGCGGTGCGCTTCGCGCACCGCAGTTGAGGTTAGTATGGAAAGGGTTTTTGAGGTCACTGTATGTTGGGGCACAGAACACATGTGATGTCTGCCAGAGAGCTGGGATTGCATTGGTCTGCACCTATGAGACTGGCTCAGCATGTGCCTGGTGCCAGAAGTCAAAGACCAAGTGCAGTTTTGCACAAGGTCGGCATGGCCCACAGAAGAAGTTGGAAACAACAGGGAGTGCTGGGGAATGGTCATCATTGAGATGACTTGAAGTAAGTCACACCATCAGTCTATCCATCACCAAGCTGACTGATTCAAACAAAACACACATCAGTAAAACAACCCCCCTTGGACAGCTCTATACAGCTCTGTACAATGCTGTACAGTTCACAGAGCTACAGCAAGGTTACTATCTATACAGGTCTATACAGAGTCTGTACAGATTTGTACATCATAAAATTCTGTAGCTCTGTACACACCTATAAAACTGTACAGAACTGCACAAAATTAGTACAGACTTGTAAACATACTCATTTTTTTCCTTGCATTTTCACTTTCACAAGATAGGGGTAGAAACCAAATTTATTACATCTAATACAACTACAGTACAAGCACAAAGTACAAGTATACAATACATACATACAAAAGGAAAAGGGAAAGAGGGAAAAGGAAAAAGGAAAAAGGGAAAAGGGGGGGAAAGAATGGTAGTGAGTCAAAGAGAAAAAAATAAGGAAGATATGACTCATAGGACAGAGGATAGAGATCAGACCAGACCAGAGTGCAGACCAGAGAGCAGAGACAGAGAGCAGAGCAGAGGGCAGAGGGCAGAGGGCAGAGCAGAGCAGAGAGCAGAGCAGAGAGCAGAGAGCAGAGGGCAGAGAGCAGAGCAGAGAGCAGAGAGCAGAGAGCAGAGAGCAGAGAGCAGAGAGCAGAGAGCAGAGAGCAGAGAGAGAGACAAGAGCAGAGAGCAAAGGCACAGAGAGAGAGCAAAGGGATGGGGATGGTGGTGGTGAGGAAGAACAAGTTGAACATGATGATGCAGCGCTTTCTGGACTGCTTAGTCATCAAACACACACTTTTTCACAAGCCACTAATGCATGTTTAACCTGCACTGATATTAGTTAACAAATTAACAATGAATGGTCTGTACAGGTCTATGGGTCTGTGGGTCTGGGTGAAAACTAGTGTTTTACTGATGTAGGTGGTAGACTGGTCCGGGCTACGGCCAAGGCTAGTCCTAGCCACCAGGCAGAATCACCCATTGAGCTCAATGGCGATAGCAAGGAGAAGTGGGAGGTGACCCCAGCCAAGATGAAGGGGAAGGGGCACATAGTGCCAAAGAAGACCAGTGCCAAGACAGAGGCCCAGAAGACCCAGGACATGCTAGCACAGTATCTCAACCACCTCCACTCCCAGCTGTTCCAGATCCATGTGAAGGTGAAGGAGCTGGAGACTGAGCATATGGGGGTCATGTTGGAGGTGAGCAAGATAGTGGAGGGACTCGAGGAATTGGACCTCTAGATAGTCTGGTAGTAATGTTTCATCAGTCCTGTGCTCCCTGTGCTCCTGTTGCCTAGTTGTACAATATCACAATGTATGTCGTTTCTCCGGTCTCTTGGTGTGAACAAAGGAAAAAGTCAGGGATGGAAAAATAAGTAAGGAATGTGTCGGATGAAAGAAAGAATAAGTAAGAGTAAATGCAATTGATGTCTGGTATGCAGGGTACCACCTGGCTTGTCTTTGTCAGTCTTCTGTCAATGTCTATGCCTACTAGTCTTTCATGGTCTAAGTTCTGGTCTTTGATGTGACAGTCTATAGTGTCAATGGGCACAGTGTTTCTTTGTGCATTCAAAATGAAAGTGAGTCTAGTAGGCTTTCAGGGAGACACTGAGAGATAAGAAAAAGAGGAAATGATGATGGACTGATTTTTTTAATTTTTAATTTTTAAAAATCAGTCTAGGATATAATGGATTGTCGGTAATCATATGTTCAGTAACGGAAAGAGAGCAAGAGTCACCGGTCTAAACCTGGGGTAAAATGGAGACTATTGTAGAGGAGAATAAGGTATCAGTATTTGGTGCCAGGCACTAGTCTGGATCATAGGAGTCTGGATCATTGGCATTGGACTCTTCAACATCTTCTCCTGCCAACTGTCCAGATCTTCATTATCCATATCTGTGAGTTTGGTAGTCTGAATGGTAGATGAGAAATGAGGATAGTATGGAATAAGCCGGAATATGGCATAGTGCAGTCTGGATACCACTCTGCCCAGCTTGGCCAGCAGGTATGATCCTCTGGTAGTCTGGTGAAGGACAACCATCAGTCCAAGATACCGTGGCTTTGTCTTCTGGTTGAGTTCCTTCTCAATTCAGGTGTTCTGGACTAGAACTAGACTTCCTGGATGGAAGTCAAAGTCCTTGATCTGATTCTTGAAAGTGGCCTTGAAATGTTTGATGGACTCAAACCAAGCCTTGAGGACACACTTGTGGATTGACTCCAAGTCCTCCTGATGCTTTTGGAGCTGGTGAGCTCTCCAAGCGATCAGTCCAGATGAAGCAAGAGGTTCGGTATCTGGGGGTGGAGCAAGGAATGTCACCTCTGCAAGGTCAAATGGAAAGAGTGGCTCGATGCCATGAACCATGAAGTATGGAGACAAACTGGTAGACTGGAGCATGGTAACATGCTCAGCCCAAAACACGGAGTGAGTGATGGTATGCCAGCAAGACTCCCCCTGGGGTTACTTTTGATGATGGCCTCCTGGATATCAAAATGACACCATTCAACCACATCATTCATCTGGGAATTATAGGGGGAGATGTGGATATGCCAGATCTGATACTGGTCTGCAAGGACATCTAAAGTCTATACAAATGTGGGGCCATTGTTGGTCACGATCTCAGCTAGGGGACCCCAGCAACAAAGGATATATTCAAAAATAAAGGAAGCGAGGGTTGTAGTGTTTTTGAAATGCAACATCCACCACTTGTGGTAAGCAGTAAGGGCACAGTGAGCTTGAATAATATACTGGTATCCAGCAGACTGAGGCATGACCATTGTGTCTAGGTGGACCTTGCAGAACAAGCCACCAATGACTGGTACAATTGGGGGAATATGGAACCGACAAGTCTGATGGATTTGGCACTTGTGGCAGGTCTGGATGAATCATATATCATTGTCAATTAGCATTGGCCATCAGAAGCAGAGGAGCAATTGAGTCCAGACTATGAAGACCCCCTTGTGTCCAAGGTTGTCATGGGCCTTCTTAATCAGTCTGTATTGTCAGTGCTCCAGTACCACCAACTGGTGCCTACTGTGTGGTTCCTGGTGCCATAGAGAGCCATGAAGGAGGAAGAATTTGTTTGCCAGATGCTCCATAACATCAGTGTCTTCCATCGCACACTTTTGCCAAAGCATGCTAATAGAAAACTGACCAAGTTGGACATGAGTAGGTTTGTGAATGGTATAGAGCATTGACCATGTTTCTGCTGCTGTGTTACAGCTGACAACATGGTTTACCTTGTCGTTAGTGAGTCCAACAAGGATTTGCTTCATGGTGGCCAGGTCTAGATCTATCCACTCCAAAACAGCAGGGTTCATATCTGGTCCTTGATGCAAGTTTTCCAAGCAAGCCAATTGTCATGGCTTTGTCTGTACTGATAAAACCAGCTGCAGATGTTACCACAATGGATGGTGGAGCAATGGCTGGAGTGGGCGCAGTTGTACCAGATTGGGCAGGTAACAGTGCTCACTGTGTCTGTGCAGCAGATGTGGTAGAAGGTTAATTCATGATGAATAATAGAGATATCAACCATTCTAGATCAGAGTGCAGGGGTCATAACCTATCATGGGACAATTGATGTGCAAAGTGACCTTAGAAAGAGAGCCCTTGTGAGGGCCAGGGATGACAACTTATTATTTATTCCCCTTTGTACAGATCAACCTATGTACTAGAGTACTTATTGCAAATGGTCATCTCAGATGGATAATCTGAGCCTTGCATATGCTACCTGAGGCCGAGCTTTGATTGCTTGTATTTGCACTAATGGGTGGTTACTGTACTTCAACAATCAGGACAATGTGTGTCACACATCTGATAAGTCTTGATAACTGGGAAAACAAATATGTTGTGCACATTTAGTTTTTTTCCAGCCATGGATTTGAAAGATAATCTAAGAGCACTGCCCCCCACAAGCTACAATACTTGTTTATAATGGTATTCACGATGACTATGATTGCCTTCAAAGCAACTTTGAAACACTCTGTTTTAAGCTGAAGTTGAAACTCAGACAGCTCTGATAATGCTGGAGGGCTGCCAGCCAATGATGCTGAGTCACATGATCATGTGTCAAATGGGACATTGATAGCACAAGTATAGTATGGAATAGTTGAAGGACCTTCAAATTGCCTTTGGACAATGGGGGGATGATAAAATAACCTACTAGCTGATCAATTCCACCATCTGCCCTCACCCCCCCCTCTCATGCCTCACAAGTCTATCTATCAAGAATTAATCGATGAATTGCATTTTGTTGCTCTTCAAGTAGCTGAGGCAAGGGAGAAAATTGCCCTGGAACTTATGGAGAGTGACATCAACTCTGATCTTGAGGGTAATATTGACCAGGATAACACCTTCGAGCGCATTGTAGTCCCCCCTCTGATTCTTCTAGACATCTTTGACTCTGAGAGTGAATCTGATAGTGAGGACTCAGATGACATGCAAGATTGAGACAAACCTTACCAGCATCTTCTTGGCAAGATCACAGCACTTGTTGACAAGGTGGAACCTGATATTTGAACTGTCTGGAAGTGCTGCTCCTGCATGCCCTGCAAGTCCACCTCTTGGATCATTTGCTGTTTTCTGACCTCATCTTGTCCACAAAAAACTGCATGTCGACTAGCCAATATTTGACTATATTGTTGACAAGATTCATGAACAAGACATTTTTGATTCAGGTTCAAAGAACTTAGAACTTCCTATTTCAATCCAACTCACAATCTTTTTAAATTGCACGGGACACTATGGGAACATGATCTCTCCCAAGGATGTCTCACAATGGGCAGGGGTCACTGTGGGGTCAGTAATCAACTGCATGGCACCATATTATGGTTTCACTTCTCAGTCATCACAATGAGTACATCTGGATGCAGCCTGCTGATTTGGAGGATATATAGTTGGCACACAATTTTGTAGAGGAGAGGAGCTGTCACAGTTGGTGGCACAGGGTCTTTGCTGTCAATGGTTCCATGGTCCTATTGTTCTAGAAACTGGGATTTTTTGGAAAAACAGTCTATGATAGAAAGTCAACTTACTCAATGAATTGTCAGGTATACACCACCAATCACTGCTGTTGTCCTGTGCTAACCAGCAACAGCTTGTTGTCATGCCACATAACCTGCTTGTTGTCGACTACAGTCTTGCCCATCCAGTTAGTGTCCATGATGCACATGCCTTCCTAGAAACACAAATCGCCCAGGATCCAGAGTGGATGATCCCTCCAGGACACTGAATTTGGGTGGATAGTGTGTATCCAACACAAACATGGTGTGTTGTACTGTCCAAGGCAACAAAATCAGCTGGGCTATCATGATCAAGAAACATCTATAACAAACATTTATCAAAGGTGACACACCATGTACCAGTTAAGCCATTTGTTGATCACCGTTCAAGTTCATGTCTAGGTGGAACATGCGTTTGCAACGTTAATGGGTCAGTTCCAGTCCCTCCACGAGCTATGGTTAGTCATGTGAATGCAAGAGAACATGAAGATTGTGATGCACTAGATCCAGTGCTATCTAATACTCCATAATATGATCATCAGATTTGAGGAGGAGCTGGGGGTTGAGAAGATGTCAGGTTGGGCAAGATGAGAGAGAGTGGAGCTATATTGTCTAATGGCATCTGTTGTTGTGGATGCACCTGATGGAACATCGGGCCAGGCATTCTGTATGGATCTAATGGGCTGCCTGTTTGCACACCTGACAGCTTGAATAGAAAGAAGACCATGTTTCCATACATTAGAAGTACAACACCTAGCATGTAAACAAAATAGTTGCACTTGATAGCGATTGGTGGTGGTGGCGACAATGATGGCAATGGCAGGGGAGTTGTTCACATTGCATTGTGAGTTCCTTGTCTTGAACAGTATAGTTCAATTTTGCAACATAATAACATGTGTGCTGGTCGTTTGCTTCCTCCATGCGATCCTCAGTCTCATGTGTGAAGTTGCTGAGCTTCTCGTATAAGTTGTTCTTGATGCAAGCAGAAGTGGAGCTAGGCTTTTTGGGGACAAAAGTACTAGAACCTGGAGAGGCAGTGGGAAGGCTGGTGGAAACTGAACAGAATGTGGGGGGTGTGCATAGGGTGTATTCTATTGATGAAAAGCAGCACAACCATCCCAGGATGGTGTTCTTATCTTGCCAGCAGCCTTAGCTGACATCCCTGATTGTGGTGTACCAGAAGGACGAGTGGAGCAAACAGCAGTATGAGCCGAAATGGTTAAGGGGATCTGGAGGGATCATTTAACGTTAGACCAATAGCCCACATGTTTGATACTCACCTGGCTGTGAGATATTCCAGCAGAAAAGGAATTCAAATTGTTATTGGAGGCCATCAGCTCATCTTCACCATTGTAGGACTTGTCCAATTGCCAGTTGCTGTTGCCGCCATCATTAAACCTGCATATCATCTCCAAAAGAATCCTCTCCATCACCACTGCCCCCAACCACATCTCCAAGCCCATTATTGGGATGAAGCTCATTGTCAATGTCTTCATCTTGAGTGTTGACTGCAGGTGTGATCTTTTTGTTTGGTTTACTTTGTATGAGGGATAACAAACTTTGAGCATGATCAATGGTGGAATCTGATGAGATGAGGTCACTGTTGAAGCCTGGTATGCCCCACCAGATTTGGTCCAGTTCATTGTAATGAGGGAAATCAGACAGTATCTGACCTGTTGAGAGAGTTATACCATTAATGAAAGATACAGATGACGAGATATACATACTCAAGAGGTTTGGATTTGGATTATCTAGATGAACACCAGCTTCTGTTTGTTTGAAGTGGTCATGACACTTGCAATAGTCATGTTTCATGCTAAATACAGAAAAGAAAAGTCAGGACTCAGATAAGGATATATATAAAATACAGACATATGCAGTCAACTGATTGCTTACTGATGTTGCATATCTATTGGGATCAGTTGAGTACTCAGGATCCTTGCTGTCGAAGATGTACCTGGCAATTGCTGCATGAATGTCCTTCTTATGTCTTCCAAAGGGCCACTGGAGGAAAAGGAAAAAAGTAGATCCAGCTTGATTATGATCATGGTACAAGACATGCCTGTCAGCAGGACGGGTTACCAGCCAAGATACCAGCTTCTGGATGTGGGCCCCATCCCAAACGATATTTAAAGGCCTTGGAGTCAAGGTCTTGGAAGATATAGTGGGACCGGTCTGATCACTGCCTGGGCTCTACCTTATCCTCTAGCACGTGTGCTGGTCCTGCCTGCTAGCAGGGACTTGGAAACAGGTTGGATGGCATCCAAAGAGTTGCCAGATGCCCTATCCCTTGCTGGTTGGATTGTCAAATTGGCGCTGGCCATTCCAAAGGGTTAGGAAAGGCCCAGCGGGCATGCAGAATGTCAAATGCAAGGTCTCTGAGGAAGCATGTTTTTTCAAACTCTGACCCTGTATGCCAAGCCACCAGAGCCTAATCAGCATCTGATCACAGCCATCCTATGAACAGTCTGAATGCCACTTATATGAAATCTAACATAGCACCTGAGACTGGATCATCCCTAAACACCCTCAGCTTGTTCATGCACCTATCAAGGGTACTATACACACTGGCCCTGAAATCCTACAGCCCATATGTACCCAGTGCCTGTAAGGGTGAAAATAATGTCCCTTGGTAAAAAATTGACAAATTCTTGGAGTTTGCTACTGTGAGAGTAAAATGTTGCATGAAGAGTAATTGAAATTAGGGTGGGTTGGACAGGCATCTGTATACCATCCTTGTTCATGAGAAAGAAGCTTAGGTCTGTTAACAGACTTTGTGTTTGTGCTCTGCATTACCTTCCACAGTGTATGAAATAGATAAATGTAGCCTAAAGGCATGCAGCACAAGATTTTCTGCCATAGCTTTGAAAGTTGATCCAATGCTGTTGATGATTGTTGATAATGACCTGTTGGAGTGTGGTGACTGTCCATTAGTACAAACACAAACAATCCAAGCTTGGCCTCAGGCGACATATACAAGGCTTGGATTATCCATCTGAAATGGCCATTTGCAATGAGTATTCTAGTATATATGTTGACCTGTACAAAGGGGAACATATAATAAGTGGTTATTCCTGGTCCTCACAAGGGCTCTCTTCAGCTGATTCTAAGGTCACTTAGTGCATCAATCGTTTCACAACACTGACCAATCAGAAGTTTTTTTGCACAGCTCATCACTCCAAAAAGGAAATAGTGAATTTCTGGAAGCCTTTACAGCATAGATCTATCAATGCCTGTAACTCCAAATAGGGTAAGCAAAGTTGAATAAGGCAAAAATTTGGCCAATTCACAAACACATGGAAAAATTCTTGGAATATGCTAGATCAACATATTTTTGCCTACTAAGTCCATATCTGGCATGTTTTTGTGGCCAAAAAGTTGTTTGGGACCTGTAGCAAATTGGTGGTATTTGGTTGTCCACAACTATATCTACCGGTGCACATGTGCCAAGTTCCCAACTCCTGGAAAAACTAAAGACAATTGGTAAATTATAGGTGTACTACATCTGGTCCAAAAATACAATAAAATTGTATGGGACAAAGCACTCAATGGTCATGTTACACTGTGCTCAGGTAGTTGCATTTAATTATATCACCTCAGTATAGGCAGTAGTGGTGCCAGTATTTGTCACCCTTGGCATCTGCAGTCTCATGCATATCTGGGCCCATCTCCATCTATCCTGTCCAATGCAGTCTTGATTCAACCACCCAATATGGTGAGTTGAACCTATTCAGTATCTGGGAGGTTACAACTAGTAGCTAGTATCACAGGACAATTATATAAGATGTCATGTACATATATACAATCTTACAACAATGGATTTTTGGTGTCTGAACGAGATAGAATGTAGGCCAATTAAACTGGTGATGGACCAGGTAAATAAGTGCACTCTTTATTAAATTCTGCTATCTACTTTATATATCCACTGGCTGATCTCCTATGGTGAATAAGCCAGTGGAGCTTGGCTTGCTATCATGTGTACTGGCTGAGTTCCAATATGTTGAAACTGATATTTTTTATCTTGAATTTCTATTCTTAATACCAGGTTCTAGAATGGTCTCTGACCTTATCTTTATGCTATTCATATTACTCATCCCTATCTTTAGTCATAGACATGATGTCATTTCTTATATCTTATCATGACATCATTATCATGCCATATGGTGTCATTCCCACACCATTTCTTATCAGCCAATCATGGTTTACCTTCTTATCTCCTTATCATATGATAGTAAGGTTTATGTCAATAGGTACAAACAATACCTAGACACTATATAAGATGGGCCTTATAGTCTATTTCAATAACGACTTCAGTTGTTCTTTTATACCACTTTAGTCCTACTCTAAGGTTCTAGCACTCCATTTAGGAGTCACAAATTGTCAGAAAAAAATACTTTTCCATTGCAATGGTACTTCGACACTATTGCAACCAATTACATTATTATTATGATATTGTTTCAATAAAAAAGCTCTTATTTAGGCATTGTAATCAATTGAATGAGAAGTTAGAAATTTCCAACACAGTACTACAAAGGAGTCAAGAAGACATAGATGAAGGACCCTCTGATACTATTCAGTCCCTTCGAACTTATCCCTTTTCATTTCTTAGATATATTCACTGTCAAGAATCATTCCTTACTCCGGAAATCCCTGCAGAACTTTCCCCTTCATCAATAGTCATTGATGATCAAACTAGTGATATCCTATGTGAAGCCATACAAATAGCTTTAGACCAAGAAACATCTTCAGATGACTCACCTCTTACTCCACCTCCTTCTCATCGTTCACCCTCAATTCTATTCCTTTCCTCATCACCATCTATCCCTGAACATGCCTATCACATCTATCAAGATACTCTAGAATCCACAGCTGCTGTAAAGTAGATAAAAAGCGTAGGGGAAAGTCAGGTACAAGTAATGCTTGTCCCAAGGGGTTCCAGAATGGTTGGACGAGTGAGAAGGGGTAGCACAGACATATCTGAGTGTGGGTTAAAGGATTTAGAGTGAATTCAGAATGAGAAGGGAAGGAACTGGGTGAAAAGAGATGAATTTGGTCAATGAATGACAAAGATGCGAGTGGAATGAGTTGGACAATGACAAAGGAGACTTAGAACTCATCCAAACAAATTCGCAGAGGAGAAGATGATATTTTTGAGTTGGTACAACACTTTATAGTGCTAGAGACATCCAAGACTTTTCTATAGCAACCGAATATCCAGTAGGCAAGTGCTGTCAATGGGATCTTGCTGGAGCACTGCCTGACATCTTGGGTATACCAGAGGTGGCACATAGAAAGGGAATAAGTTCGTAAAGTAGAAAAAAAAAAGCACACAGCAAATCAAATCAGAACTACTGAACTTGCTGAGTTGATACTGATGCAGGGACACCCAGAGTGCTCTGTATTAGCAATGCAGATGTAACAGAAAAGTGAGGAATGAACCTGAAATGAGTTGTATATATCATTACGGTAAGTCCAGGCAAAAAGGTAAAAAAGTTAGAAGAAGTCAACCTAGCAAATCTGGATGCAACTGCACAACCAGATAATGCTTCAATAGGGAAAAACATATGAATAAATTCTGGACCACTTTTGGATGGGCGTGGGACATGGACAGACATCAGGGAAACCAAGAACACAACCAATCTGGACCTGTAGGATAGAAAAAACACCAGCTGCAACTATAAGGAGCAAGCCACTCCTACATCCAAGGGGGCCTTGAATACAAACTGCCCTCAGTCAGTCACATGATCCGGGTGAAGTCCACCATTGATCCACAATGTCCACACCTTTCTTTCCTTCCCCCATCATTTTTTTTTTTTTTTCCTATCTTACCATGTCTTTCTCTCACCCCCTTCAGTGACCTCGTTTAAGTCTTCCATTAATCCAAGCTGAGCATGGCACAAATGGAAGCTAAATGGGAACTTGTTGCCACCACTGATTGACTAGAAGCCATCACTGCCTGTACCCCCAATGATGGAGATGACCTGTGAGAGGAGCAAAGGGACTGGTGCCAAGAGTGGCATGTTTGTCTGGTGTGTGGTGAAGTTGTCACTCAAATTATTGATCCTAGAATTAGATGCTTGCAGTGGTAATGAAGGTGTGCTGCTATGGGATCACCATTTCCCAGAATCATGGACTTGATGCCAAGATGCATGACACAAACATGCTGTTCCAGTGCTGGCAAGGTGAGATCACTGCATAACGCAATGCAGAAGCTGAGGCCATTCCTGGCCCCTCCAAGACACCAGCCTTGGAATCATTCAAGCTCACCAGCCTTCTCATTCCATTCCAAGAATCATCGAGAGTTTCCTAGCCAAATGAGGGGCGAGGTTCCACAAAGTCCGAAGGTGGCAAGAAATGCAAGGTACGCCCCTAAGCCTTTTATGTTCACCCAATCACTAACCTTTTCTAGCACATCATAGGAGTATCTGACTGGATCACATATGACTCGCCATGTGAGACCTGCACAAAATTCAAGGTCCAATATGCGGGGATCCCAACCCAGACATGTGACCTTTGTGTGACAAAGAAGACAAAGTGTAAGAAGTCAAAGGGGCATATCAGGAAGGCTGCCAAAGTCCCAAAGGTAAGTTCTGCACAGAAGGTCGTAGAGCCAGACCTAAAGGGAAAAGCTCCTGGTGCGTTCCCTATTCCTTTCTTGTGTTTTGCTGTACTGACCCCTCCTAGTTCCCTCCTCTGGTAAGCTTGTAATCCCACCCTGAAACCCAGTCCCCTTGTCCTTGCATGCCGCCACAAATCCTCCCCCTCTGGTGACATCCAGCCCCTCTGGTTCTGCTCCCTACATTTCTACTCTCCCAGCTCCTGTGGCAATCTACACCTCACCTCTCTTCTACCTGAGTAGTGAACCCCCCCGCCCCCCAGTCCCAGATATACTTGAAATCAACAACAACAATAAGACCCCACACAAGAAGTCCAAGCCAACAACTCCATCCAGACCATCCACTGGAATGATTGCTGCTGCCTGCCAAGCCATCCCCATATTGGAGTCAAAGATCTTCAAAACCCAGCTCTTCCTCAAGGACTTGGAGAAGCATGCCATTGAGATGGAGGAGGTTGTCATGTTGTTTATGGAGGAGTTGACCAAGGTGAAGAAGGTCCTCAGTATGTTATAGTCAGTCTTGTCATTCTTCTTCCTTCCCATGTCATGTATCATCGCTGTATCAACCTGTCTCTGCCATATTGTTTCTTTGTCCAATGTGATCTGTCCATATCTATGTCCCTGTCCTCAAGTGACCCCTAAGTGAGAAAGTAATGGAATGAATCAGAAAAGATGAAACAATGAATTGAAACAAAGCAAGACACAGAGATAACACCACATTGCAAGATACTGCTTGACTTGTCTTCCTCAGTCCTCTATTGCATCTATACCTCTCGGATTTCCAACACTCTTGCCACCAGATCAAACTGGATTCTCTTAGAACAAAGCTGGATCTAATATGCACCACATCTCATCGGGCATTTGAAAGTGAAGTATGTTGGTGGTGCATTCACTGACATGTTCTACAAGTAGAAAATGGTATATTTTGTTGTTTTTCTATGTCATCAGGTCAGTTTGTGAGACAGCTGGACAGCATGGTACAAGGCCTAGTTTCTATGGTAGAAATATTGTTATTTTTCTTTTAGTGATGTTTTTCGGTTAGCATTGAGACTCTGGACTAATCCTGGAATGGAATGCAGAGCGCTAGTCAAATCCCAGGGTAAAACAGATATGTAGCAGATATGGAAATGGTTTGTTGTTTCTCTTGATGGAAGGCTAGTCTTGTGAGACTGCCTCCTCAATTTATTCCTCATGCTTGACATCATCCTGTCTCATAAACATCCAGTTCTTTGTCATCTAATCTGGTGAGATCAGTAACTGCAATGGAGATTTTTGTCCAAGGAAAATACAGTTGCAGCTGGAATGCCATATACCTAAGCTTCAAGATGGCATTGTCCAACTTGGCCAGCAGGTATGATCTGCCAGTTGTCCTTTGCAGGACTACCATGGGACCCAGGTAGCGTGGCTTCATCTTTCAGTTCAGCTCTTTCTCAATCTGGGTATTCCAGACTAGCACAAGATCACCCAGACTGAAGTCAAAGTCTCTGATCTGGTTCTTGAAATGCACCTTGAACTGTCTGAGGAATGCAAACCAGGACCAGAGAACTTGTTCACAAACAGTGCTGATGTTTTCCAGATGCTTTTGGAGCTGTTGGGCTTGCCAGGCAATTAAAGAAGACCTAGAAACATGGTCAGAGTCCAGTAAGGGGACAACAAATATAGCCTTGGTAAGATTGAAGGGAAAGAGTGGCTTGATGCCATGTACCATGAAGTACGATAACAGTCCTGTTCCTTTGAGGATGGTGATGCACTCCACCCAGAATACAGAGTGAGCTGTCAGTGGCCAGTGAACCTCTCTTTTCAGGGTACTTTTGATGATGGCCCTCCAGACATCATAGTGATGCCATTCAACTATGCCATTTCCCTGTGAGTTATGTTATGATTCTTTCCTTTTTTGTCTTTGTCATGGTTCTTTCCTCACTTCTTACTCATTTTAGAACCTTCGTACCATTTCTCCAAAATGCCCTCCGCCTAAATGCAGCTTCCTTTTTACATGCTGTGCATGGTAATCCTTATTCCATTTCCATTTACCTCTTATGAATGTCTTCTCACTTCATGCGGTATTACACACAGCTTCTTTCCTTCTATCGCAAAGCCAAGCCTTTCCTTTTATATCTGTCTTAGTCTTTATACTATGAACACTGCTTGGTCCATGCGCTGTATCTCCACTATATCAGTAGACAACTCCTTACATGTACTCTCTAACTTTGACCTACTCAATACTATCTTTGAAGCAGTTCCTGGACCTCTCTAAGTCATCGCCTTACTTCTAAGTAGGTGCTCCTTGTTTACTTCACCCCCTTGAACTCCTTGGTGGCCAATCACCAACCAGAAGCACTCGTAGAAGTCCTATGAATTCTTTGTTTGTTGTAGAAGACCTATGACTACTTCATCTCCTTGTCCTTGTCCTTGTCACTTTGAGGCCTATGTTAGCCCCTACCCAGGTCTGGCATAACAAGTTACATATATGGAGAGATCTGGATATGGCAGATGCCATGCTGGTTTGCCAAAATGTCTAGTGCCTGTATGTATGATGAACTGTTGGCAGTAACGAGCTTTGACATGACTTCCCAGTGGCAAATAATATCCTCAAAAATGAAAGAAGCAATGGCAGTTGCATTCTTGGTTCACAGCATGTACCATTCTGGATACACTGTAAGAGCACACCAGGCCTGAACAATGAACCAATACCCTCCAGATTGAGGCATTCCCATTGTATCAATGTGCACCTTGTGAAACAAACCACCCACAACCAGAACAGTAGGTGGGATATGGAACCATTGCATCTGTTGGATCTGACACTCATGGCAAGTCCAGATATACCACTTGACGTCATCCATCAGCATGGGCCATCATGGGCCTCCTTAATCAGTCCATAATGACACTCAACTGGGACAACTAGTTGATGCCAACCATGCAGTTCCCAGTGGTACATAGCACTATTGAGCAGGAAAAACTGGGTGGCAGCATTCAAAAATGAGGCATAGTTGGTGTCAGATAGATCAGCTGGGCAAATGCAAGTGTTGAGGAAATTGCAAATCCTGTTGATCCGAGCCTCTTTAGCAGTGGCTTTGGGCGAGTGGGGCAACACTGGATCATTCTGGCTGGCATCCGGATTGGTGGAAATGAAGACCAAAACGGAATATAGTGTGAGCGGAACAAGGGATGAGTATCTTGTGGTATTAGCAGTCCCCCAAGTCAAGGGAGATGGTCATTCAGCAGGGATATGGAAAGCAAATATGTGCTATCCAGCCAATTTTTGAAGTCATCTGCACTGGTATGTTTGGTAGCAGGAATATGAACCAAATGAAAGTTGAATAGTAGAATGCCCACAATCCACTGATTGATAATTGCATTTGGTTGGAGATCCAGATTGTTTATCATATCTTTCATATTTTCCACAACAAGATTTGCAATGCCAAAAACAAATATTCAGACCACATGCAGCTACCCAAGCAAAGGCCATCTCATGCTTGTGAACAATCCACCTCATGAGCTTGACTTCTTCCAACCAGAGCCAATTGGCCAGATCTAGATCTAACATGTTAGCATGTTCCTGGGTATAACACTTTCCAGATGTAACAGCAGGCAGGTGTGAAGGCAAAGGAGAGAGTCCAGTAATCGGATTATCCAGAAGGTTTCAGGTAATACAAAACTCCTCATCTAAAGGAGCAATCATGGGGCGGATCTTTTCTGCCACTGGTTTGTTGACCAGTGCATGAGAAGCAAGATCATAAATACAAACAAACAAAGGGCAGAAAGGACATCTGGAATCAAAATGGATTGGGTGGAAGATAAAAAGGGATACTTGGATGAGGGAGGGAGCAGTCTGACTGAGAGCAGAGGCAGTCAAGTGTAAGAAGGTGTTATAGTGAAAGAGGAAACCAATAGAGGTAATGAAGTGTGAAATGTGAATGGGACAAAAATACTGTTTGACTCTCTCCAGATGTTAGATGGATCATCGATGTCTAAAAACCCATCTCAATGACGGATTTGTGGCTGTTACAGTGCTTGTTTTCTTGACAGAGATGACACCCTTCTATCTATGGATGCATAGGTAGGGAGAACTGCTTTCCCATATTAGGGTTACACAGCATAATTGTCTGTGAACTGTCCAGAAAATCCTCAGTATTTGCACTCATGAGACAATGAAATAATTGCCCCAGCAGGAGGTCAAAGTTCACCCAGGCCAGGCTCTGGACCTGGACTATCACTTCCCCTATACCAAAATCCAGCATCAGGTTCTCAAGAACACCAATTGTCATGCCAATGCTGGTATTTGTGAATGACATCCTCATCATGTGATCAGATCAGATTGGTAATCTGGTTTTCTCCCATACATGCTTCAGCATTGCAATAATCTTGGATCCAGAGTCCAGAACGCCTTGGAGAGTGCATCTGAAACCACTGATCTTTACCTCTAGCATGTGAAGTGGCAGATTATGATGGGCCACTATAAGACCCTCATCATTCTGGAGCATCTCGTCATTGAATTCTTGCTCAACTGCAGATGGGTCAAGTCTGGTGAGCTCATGTACCTGGACAGTGTTTGTAAACATGTTAGCAACCTGTTTAATCATCCTGTCACAGCAAGGAGATGATGATGAAAGATATCTGAATCATTTTAGCTTGCTTAGCCTGACCAAGATTGAGAGCCAATACTCTCAAGCCAAGCTCAAGCTCTACAGACTGTTCTAGGTCATCTCAAAGAAAAGTATTTTCCCCCAGTAAAAATTCCCACCATGCCACACACCCCATGGGTGTTACAAAACATTCCAGTTCCTCCTATAATGTGGGCTGACACCATATAGATTATCAAGGACCAGATTGCATCTGGTGTCTATGAACTGTCTGCTACTGACCTGCATGGAAAAGAATCCATGCAAAGTCAGACAAGTATATCTGAATGAGTGGAATTCCACACTACCCTGTGGATTGAATCCCCCACTGTAATAGGGATAGATGACCAATAGTATCATCTACAAATGCCCCAAGTTTCATAATATTTTACCAAAGGATAGTGGAGTTATGAATATATTTCTCCCTACCATAGTGACTAGTGTGATTCACTACATACATACATCGGACCCAAGTTTCTCTATTTAGCCCCTTTCCCACTGTCTGACTGCTTAGCTAATATTGGTCCACATGACTGATAGCATAAGCTACCTATCCCTATTTCCTTTTCTATTTTCTGCCCACAGGTTACAGAGAAATTAAATGTTTTCCCCAACTCAACCTCAACTATCACCACTGCTACATACAGTGACCTCAAAAACCCTTTCCATACTAACCTCAACTGCGGTGCGCAAAGCGCACCGCCAGCCACCATGAAAATTTCGCTTGGCTTTGGTGGAGTTATAAATAGTACATACCTTCGGCTACGGAATCGCTCCCTGGGTCATGTGATTTGGTTCACACACCATTGAGATACAACCATTTCAAAACAGCCATGTCATGGAAAGGGTTTTTGAGCTTTTGAAATAATGACTAGGATATCAGTCTAATCATTCATTATTTGTTGTTGTTTGTTAGTACAAACAAGGATATACATTCAAATAGCATATCTGAGTTTAAAAAAGTTCACACACTTCTGTTCTCAACCTCCACCATGGTCAAAGCTCTCTCTCTTGCCCAATAAAGCACCATTCTTCTTGCTTGATGTTGGCCATTCTGGTGAAGCCATTTCCAAGCAAACTGGTGTCAGCCCTTATTCTACCATATCCATACCCTACTCCAATGGGCATTTGGAGCTTCAGAAGTCTGTTGAACAACATTCATTTAATCTTCCTTCTATTAATATTTGCCAAGCCATTCTGTTTACCACTTCTTGTAGGGCTGAAAATATCAGTGTATGCACATTTTACAACTTGGATGTAATGTTTATATGTATGTCATTATTTGTGTGGCCAAACAAGGCCAACTATCATGTGATTGGACTAAGGCTTCAGCTTTCAAATCAAAAACAAAAGCTGTTGAAATTGTGTTTCTGTCTTAAAATGGCCATATTGTCACCATCTCCTGCCCAAATCACATGATCCAGGGACCCAAACATAGCCAGGGGTAGTCACTATATTCGGCCTCACCAGAGCTAAGCGAGGTTCCCACAGGTAGGCGCCATGTGCATGCTTATGCATAGATTGATTACAGGAACTGTCAAGTGTTTGGGTAGTTGTATGGTTGTATGGGATGTATCACTTGGCAGGAAGTGGGAAATCCTGCCAATATTGATGGTAGGATAATTGGGAACCTGTACCTTCATATTTTGAGGGATGAATTGCTGAATATCTTGCAGGATGGTGGTCTCAAACCATCTGACATTATATTTTAACAGTACAATGACTCCAAGCACACTTGCAAAATGGTCAAGAAGTGGCTAGAAGGGCAGGAATTCAAGACTATAGGTTAGCCTGCACAGTATCCTGACTGGAATCCTATTGAACATCTCTGGGTTTGGTGCAGAAGGAGGCTATAGAGCATGAAAACCCCCTAATGGAATTTGGAAAAGAATTCAAGTGGAGTGGGAGAAAATATCAATTGAGGAGTGTCAGAATTGATTGAGAGTATGCCTAGAAGGGTTCAGGCAGTGCTTAAAGAAAAGGGAGGCTATACCAAGTACTAATAATATCCAAATATCCTTGTAAATTCAAAAGCTCAAAAACCCTTTCCATGACATGACAGTTTTAAAATGGTTGTATCTCAATGGCGTGGGAACTGCATCACATGACCCAGGGGGCGATTCCATAGCCGAGGGTACATAATATTTATAACTCCACCAAAGCCAAGCGAAATTCCCACGGTGGCTGGCGGTGTGCTTTGCGCACCACAGCTGAGGTTAGTATGGAAAGGGTTTTTGAGGTCACTGTAGCAGAACTATATATTTATTTCCCTTGTAACTACTAAGTACATAGCTAGGTGTCAGAGAGAGACTGATCATGCACAGCATAGCCTTGCACAGCATGAGTCATTATGAGTCACTTTCTGATTTGGCCAGAATAAGTCATTTTTGAGTCACATGACTGGTATTGGTCACTGTCAATATGTATAAAAGGAGAGTGTTTCTGCCACTAGGGAGTAAGGAGGGCCCACTGAATAAAATAGGAGGCAATCTCAGAGAAGATTCCCTAAGTCCCCACTTCATAATACCACTACAGGTATCCAATAGAGGACCTCTGGTAGTATACTTCACTCTAGCATAGTTAGAACATAGTTAGGACAAGTCATATAGGACACCTTTTGGAAGAAAATCCTAAACTGGGCAACAAAAGAAAACAGATCCCCAGCAATACCTTCTGCTAGTGTTATTGCAATCCTTACTTCCCTAACTGACTATCCATCTCAAGGGATAAGCAGTAGTACAGTTAATAGGCCAAAAACCACAACTTCTTATGTTTGCAATACAATTGAGTTAGGAACCAATTTGTGCAACCTAAGAAGACTTGTGTGAATACATCAGCTTCACAGTATACCATTGGAATAGTTTCCAATAAAGCTGCTCACTTACTTTTATCACTAGGATTATTTTATCCTACACTGTCTTCTTCTATTGAACTCATTGTATCCAGCAATCCAAGTATTGACCAGGATATTATATACTGACCAGACACATAGTCTTCAGCATTCTTCAATACTGATCTTGGCAATGTTTGTTGAGGATCAGCAAACAACCCACACTACTGGTACACTAAGTTACTCACTGATTCACTTCTAGTGATACTAGGACTGTTTCATCTAGGAGATACTTATCCCTAGCTTCTAGTGTTCTATCCATGGAGGAAACAGGTAGTTGTCTGGAGAGCCACTTGTTTTAGAAGTTCTTTGCTTGTTCCCTAGAAAGAAGCCAGCGTGTGTGCAAGCTAGAGGGCTCTGTCCAGTACACCCTTTTCCTCAACTACATCTCCACTCGCTCTGCATTTATCTTCGATCTGCCTCCAGTGGAACATGCAGACCTCTCTGGAGTTCCTTCAGAGCATCACAATTACACAGATGTCTTTAGTAAGAAGAAGGCTGACACCCTTGCACCCCATTAGCCCTTCAATCTGAAGATTAAGTTGGAGAAAGGCACAGAACCCCCTATAGGCAGGCTATATTCCCTCTCTCCCTCTGAATAAGAATCCCTTCAGGAGTTCCTGGACAAATACCTCATGAACGGCTTTATTTACTAATTGTCCTGTCCCCATGCTGCGCCTGTTCTTTTCGTCCAAAAAAAAGACAGTTCTCTCTGACTCTGTGTTAACTTCCGAGGCCTCAATAAGATCATAAAGAAAGACTGATACCCACTCCCCTGCACCTCTGACCTCTTAGAAGCACCTAGTGGAGCTAAAATCTACACCAAAGTCGACCTCTGGCATGCTTACCACCTGGTCCGCATCACTGAGGGCAATGAATGGAAAACCACTTTCCATATCTGCTATGGTTTCTTCGAGTGGCTAGTAATGCCTTTCAGTCTCACCAATGCCCCCTCTGCATTCCAGCACTTTGTCAACAGTATCTTTGCAGATATGCTGGACGTGAGCATTGTGATCTACCTCAATGACATTCTCATCCATTTCTCCAACCTCGTCTCGCACCACAAATATGTCCAGGAAGTCCTCTGATGCCTCCATGTGAACAGACTTTACCTCAAACCGGAGAAGTGTGAATGGCACTCAGAGACCATTGAATACCTTGGATATATCCTTTTCCCATCTGACCTTTCTATGGCCCATGACAAAATTCAGACTATCCTCAATTGGCCCAAATTGTGGAAAGTCAAGGACATCCAGTCCTTCCTGGGCTTTGCGAACTTCTACTGTAGGTTTATTTGGGGCTCCTTGGACATTGTGGTACCCCTCATGTGTCTCACCCATAAAGGAGTTCCCTGAATCTTCTCCAACAACTATTGAATATCCTTCCTTTGCCTCAAGGATGCATTCACCTCTGCTCCAGTGCTCATGAACTGGGCTCTGGACACTCCAATTATCATTGAAACCGATGCCTCTGACTATGCCATCGCCACCATCCTTTCCATCCGATGCTCCAACAATGAAATCCATCCCATTGATTTTCACTCCCACACCCTCACTGGAGCAGAATTGAATTATGATACCAACGAAAAAGAGTTACTGGTGATTTTTAAGGCTTTCAGAACCTGGTGACATGATTTGGAAGGCTCCAGGAATTCCATAGATGTTATCGTGCACCACAAGAATCTGGAATATTTCTCCATCACCAAGCTCCTGACATGCCGCCAAGTCCAATTATCAGAATTCCTCTGTCAGTTCAATCTGGCAATCCGATATCAGCTTGGTAAGCTCAGAGCTAAACCCAATGCTTTGACTAGGCAATGGGACATCTACCCCAAAGAGGGGGATAAGGACTACGCTCGCATTAACCCAGATCATTACAGGCCCATCTTCACCAACAAGCAGCTCACTATGTCCCTTCTGGCAATGTATCTTGAAGCACCATTACTCCAGGCCTCCATACTCCTAGACATGGAGCAACTCTGATCTGACATCCAATCCTTCCTTTCCAACAATCTGGTCACATCACCCCTCCTCTCTGCTGAGTTGATCAGCGATCCACGATGGACTATCAAAGTATTCCTAGGATTCCTCCTTAGGGATAACCGTATCTATGTCCCTGAAGCACACGACTTTGACTCCACATTCTCTGGACCTTCCATGATCACCCTACAGCTGGCCATTTTGGGCAGAACCAAACCTTAGAACTCATTCAGCAAGAATATACTTGGCCAGGCATCTGCACCTTCATCAAGGACTACATCAGCTCCTGTACATCCTGTGCCCACTCCAAGATCCCCCATCATTGCCATTCAGACTCCTGAAACAGCTCCCAGTCCTGGAGAAACCATGGAACTCCATCTCCATGGACTTCATCCAGCAGCTTCCCCCTTCGGAGGGCTACACTGCCATCCTAGTGGTTGTTGATAGATTGTCTAAACAGGCACTCTTTATTCCGATTCATGACACCATCACTTCCACCAAGTTAGCCAAGTTGTTCCTCCTCCATATCTTCTCCAAGCACAGAGTTCCTGTCCATGTTGCCTCTGATCAGGGCACTGAGTTTGTATCCCACTTCTTCCAATCCTTGGGCAAGGCTCTTGATATGTGCTTACATTTCACGTCTGGTTATCACCTGGAAGGGGATGGTCAACCTGAATGTGCTAATTAGACCCTTGAGCAATACCTTCGGATCTACTGCAACTGTTGGAAATATGCATTCTGTGCATTTACTGTAAGACCTATGGACAAGCATTTCCCTGGAGGTGTAATCCCACAGTGTTGGATTAACCACCCCAAAGCACTAATACTGGTACCCCAGCCATATAGCTCAGTTGTTAGAGCACCTGGTATACAACTAGGAGGTCACCAGTTCAATCCCGGCTCTGGTCACATTTTTGAAAGCAACTACCAACAGGACAAGTGGTCAGAACTCCTTCCACTCATGGAATTCTTCTACAACAATGCACCTAGTGCTACCACTGGTGTATCCCCCTTCTTTGCTAATAAGGGCTATCATCCCAACTTCTCCCTCCACTCCGATTGCGAACTCGTCTCCTCCTCCACTAAGTTCTACATCATAGACCTGGATGAACTCCATATCTTTCTCTGATCAGAGATGCTGGAAGTGCAGAAATGCTACCAAGGACCAGCAGATGTGAAGTGGAGTCTGGTCATACACTTCAAGGTCGGTGATCAAGTTTACCTCAAGGCGAAGTACCTCCATTCCATGAGGCCCTCCAAGAAACTCTCTGAAATATACTTAGGCCCCTTTACTATTATTTCTAAACCTGGTACTCACTCTTGTATCTTACAACTTCCAGACTTTATGTGTTCCATACATCCAGTCTTCCATGTATCTCAGTTAGAACCTTGCATTCCAAATACTATTCTGAATTGGATCCAGCCTCTGACATCTCCGATTGAGGTTGACAGAGAACCTGAGTATGAGATCAAGGAGATCCTAGACTTCAAGATCAATCAGAGATGATGTCATTGTCAACTCCTGTACTTGGTGTATTGGCTTAGGTATCAAGGGACAGATGACGAGACTTTTTGGCTACTTTCTATGGAGTTGGGAAATGCGATGGAACTTGTTGTGGACTTCCATTGGAGGTACCCCAATAAGCCTAGACCACTCCCTTTGTAGCACCAATAAAGTCCAATGTTTCTTTTTATGTTACTTTTCCCTCCTTTCTTCACTTTTTCACTCTGAGGAGAACTTTATGATTACTTATTATAAAAAATGAAAAAGTACTATTACTTCTACCTACTCTGTCATCTCCTCATCTCTGTCCCTATCCTTCTCTCCTCCCTCTGTCTCCTCTTGCTTTTCCTCCTCCATTCAGACTCTAACTTCTTTCACCTCCCTCACCTCTATCTGCATGCCCCCCTGTGGCATCTGCCTCCTCCGCTGATCCTCTCACACCTCCATTACCCCACCTCCAATCCTCTTCACCTCTGACATGATGGTCCCAAAGTGTGCTGTCATCTGCTCAAGGACTACCCAGATGGCTTCCTTAACCGAGACAGGCCCCTGTGATGGCCCCATGACTGGGATGACTACCTCCAGTCATGCCCTCGTTCTTCAATTGAGCACCTCTGCCTCATCTTCATCCTTGTCCTCTCTGTCCGCCTGCACCTGTTTGCATAGCAGGTGCAACTTGTGGCACTGACTGCCATTTCCTTCAAACCTGCCGGGGGCTCTTCTCATTCATGGCCCTGGTCGAGGCAGTGATAGCAGGGCTGGGAGGCAAGTCAGATCGCTGTCCTTTTCATTGTCCTCCTGGTCTTCAGGAACTGGAACCCCTCCTCTTTGTCTGCTGTCAGGATGATGACCTCCTTTGATTCTTTGGTCAGCATGCTCCTACTCTGTATATGGTGTGCCATGTACCTTCCCCTTCCCCTTCTCTTTCTTCTTCCCCTTCTCCTTCTCCTTCTCCTTCTCCTTCTCCACATGCTCCTCTGCCTCCCTTTGCATGTGCTCCTCTGTAGCCTTGCACTCCTTTCTCTCACATTCTTCATGCTCACAGCACTCTTGCTCCTCCTTGTATTGAAGATACATGGCATGCTTGGCCTTTTGGCACTTCCTTGTAGCCTCCAGCTGCCTGTTGAGGGCTTCAATCTTACATGACATCGGGAATAGGAATCAGCTTGCAGACATGTCATTGTAGGAAGTCAAAAGGCAAGTGGCAATTCATGGGCACCCTTTACTTATTTGTTTTCAGTCTCTGACTAAATCCTATGCAATCAACAATGATTAGCTGATGATGCTCTGGTCTAATCACTCGGCAATAACTAGAAGGCAGATCTGGTGAGGAGAAATTGGGCAACAGTGATAACCTCATCCATTGGATATGGGTCATCCAGATAAAGGTCCTGTTTCACAATTAGTAAGTGGTCTTGGATTTTTTGTTGAAGTACAGAGGGAAACCTGTTGAGATAGAGCAAGTTGTGTTCCATCTTGGCAAGCTTTTTGTTAGTGATCAGGACAGTGGATACTTTAGGGAATGCTCGGGTATATTCTCCTAGGTTGTCCTGGCTGCACATGTCCTTCTGGCCATAGTCTTGGACGAGATACTATATATCCACCTGACTATACTAGTCAGTACCTTCACATCCAGGATATATCTTTTTGACTGCTTTAATGAAATTAGCCTAGCTCGCTGGTGTAGCAGATGCTTCTGGCAGTGTTTCCCATACCTCTGCCTTGTCTAAGGCAGCATAGCAGATGGTCACTTTGATCTTCTTGGCCTGATCAAGGGCAGCTGTGTCGCCAAGGAAGTCATTATCCTCAAGATACTAGGGAAGCTTGGATGGTTTCTTTCTATCAAACTTCAGAGCGTTGGGGGTGCCCCGAAGGGGCATTTGGAGTGATTGGGCCATCAGTAAGGGTGGATTCTGTGGATGGTTAGGTAATGGATTTCTTGGAATGGCTGGATTAATGGGAATCTGAGGGACTGGGATACAAGACAATGCCAAAACAGCAGTAACCAAAGGAATGGGAGCAGATATAGTAGAAGAGGAAAGCAGGTTAGAAGTGGATACATTTGAATGAATGCTGAGATCAAATAGAAATGACAGAGAAGGTGACCAAGTAGGCTTGGACAATGTCCATGATAATGGAGACAAGTCTGAAGATGAAAGGTGAGATAGAGGCAAAAGCAGCCCTAAATCTGGTAAACAATATCATGAAACAGGAGCAGTTTGTTGTGGCATAGACTTGATAAAACCTCCTGGAAAAAAAGATGAATCAGCTTCAGGGGTTGAGAAACTTAGTCAAGTGTGGTGAGTTCTATTTGGGGCAACCAGTAGGAGGAAGCCAGATTCTGCAGAGATGTTGAGACTATGAAAGTCAGCAAGGAGGTCTTTGATTTCTAAATGCTGCAGTGTCAGTCTTAGTAACCATCTTGTTAACCTTTCAGAACCCCTCGCAGTGGGCTCCAGTTGTAAAGTAGATAAAAAGTGCAGGGGAAAGTCAGATACAGGTAATGCTCATCCCAAGGGGTTCTAGAATGGTTGGACAAGTGAGAAGGGATAACACAGATGTATCTAAGCACAGGTTAAAGGATCCGGAGTAAATCCAGAACAAGAAGGGAAGGAGCTGGGTGAAAAGTAATGAATCCAGTCAATGAAGTGACAAAGGAGACTTGGAACCTGTTCTAACACATTTGCAGAAGAGAAGATAATATTTTTCAGTTGGTACAATACTTTATAGTGTTAGAGACACCTGAGACTTTTTTATAGCAACCAAATATCCAACAAAAAAATGCTGGAAATGAAATCTTTCTGAAGCACTGCCTGATGTCTCAGGTGCACCAGAGGCAGCGCATAGAAAGGAAATAAGTTCATAAAGTAGAAATAAAAAAAAGGAAAGCACATAGCAAATAGGGTCAGAACTACTAAACCTGCTGAGTCCAGACTGGTGCAGGGACACCTGAAGTGCTTGGTATCAGTGATGTGGATGTAACAGAAAAGTGAGGAATGAACCTGAAACAAGTTGTATGATATTGTCACAGTAAGTCTGGGCAAAAGGGTACAAAGTTAGAAGTCACCCCAGCAAATCCAGGTGCAACTATACAACCGGATAATGCTTCTTCAATAGGGAAATACTGAATACATTCTGGTATCACTTTTGGATGGATGTGTGACACAGACAGGCATTGGGGTGACCAAGGACACAACCAATCCAGACCTGTAGGATAGAAAAACACCAGCTGCAATTGTAAGGAGTGAGCCACTTCTACACTGCATCAATGCAAGGCTTTCATTTTCATGGCTATAGAGGACCTGGTCCATATGGACTTGATATCACTCCCAGAAGATCCGATTGTGGAGGAAGGGCTCCCACCACAGGACATGGCAGAGCTTAGATTTGCAAGGTTTCAAACCTTAACCAAGAACATTCCCATCACCAGTCTAATATGAACATGGAAAATGTACTGTCCGAATGAGGCAGGCATGGTCACACCCATCAAACTAGGCCCATTTTTCCAAGCAAAGGGCCTTCAACAATTTGAAGACACTGAGTTACCTGGAAAGAACTGCATGGTTGCACTCCTGCAACTATGACCATGTGAGACTAGAGTCAGGGACTTGCACTTGGTCAATTCTTTCGGGTACATCAATAAAATAATTGCCTCAGCTTATGAAGGTGCCAGATGGGCTTTCCCCTCTGAGACTTATCACTCCACTCCTGCTCTTTGTACTCATTTTCAAGGGTTTGAAATCATCCCTTGCTTCTTTTTCCCTTCTATAAAAGGTCCTTCTCATATTCTGAAAAACTCTCTCAATCCAAATTGGATACCACCCACACATGTTTTAGAAGATGATTGGAAATTCATCATGAAATCAGATGCACCTTGGCAGCATGATTGGAACGAAGTCTTCAATTCTTACCACCATACACTCTTCTGCTGTGAAACCACTTACAAAGTACATTATAGACTCCAGAAACTACTTAAAAATGCCAAAACTCAAGATAAGCTTGACACAATATATGAAGGAGTTAGAAGAGTTCCTAATGGAAGAAGGAATTGAAGAGCTGCACAGAAAGAAGAACAACATTGACAACTTCTCTAGATCTGTTGAGTTATTACATGACACCTTTTGTCCTCTTTCTTGGCCATTGGATGGTAGATAATCCTTTTCTTATAATTCGGGCCACCATTTCCCTTCTAGAAATGTTTTGATGTTCAATGCCCAAACTTTGCATGTACATGTTCCCTATCACTCTTGTTCTGATACTAGTATCTGTGTTTACAAAGGTTTTCTTACCAATTTATATATTGGTAACCCACATTACTTTGTGGAGACATATATTGAATTTTTTGAAACACAAAACTTCATACCGATACCTGAAAGGGATCAAGATCTACACAAAGAACAAGTCATATCAGGACAGAAAGGAACAACAGTGAAAAACATGGTAGTCGAGAAATGGAATCAGTAAACAAAAGAATAAGATTCTATTAGTCAGAATTGGAATATTAGGGAATTCTCCCATTACTTCTTTCAATCTTCTTGATTATCTTTGTAAAATGATGGTTGATAATTATTTTTCAGGTCTTCTTGGATAAAAAATGGCCCTTCCTACCTCAGAAATCAAATTCAACAACATTCTTATTGGCTGCATTTCTACTCTCACTGGGCAGAAAAACTATGATATTTGGCAGAAATGTATTACCTCCACACTCTCAGCATATTCCATATGGGAATTTGTCAATGGAACTCTCACTTATGCTGGCCTTGCTCCTGGAGCAGACCTGGCTGACTGCCAAGCTAAGTGGAAGCTTCTAGGCAAACATATTCTTGGCATCATGGCCAATATGATCGACAATTCCATACTCATCCATGGTAGTTTCATATGGGCTGATCCAAATGCCCCTGTTTCCATAGCTAAAGTCCTTTGGGACAAACTCAAAAACCTATATGGAACTGCTGGTCTTGCTGGAATGTTCCACCTTTTCAAGAAAGCCTGGAGCTGCCACATCTGTCCTAATCATGCTATAGATGATATTAATTGTCTAATGATGTTGTTCACCCAGATGCACTCTGCTGGTTTCAATCTCCAAGAAAATGTCCACACCATGATCCTCCTTTCAAATCTTCCTAATGATTTCTATACTCTCGCCTTGACTGTCATACAAACTTTAACCCTTGCTGAATTCAACATGGAACATGTCACTGCTTGGATACATTCAGAAATGGAACTTCGTGCAACACATCATCCACTTTCTGCTTGGATTTCTCCTGCAGAATCTGAAGACTCCTTCTCTCTTATCAACAGGACTAATGTCATTTGACATGGTCCTCCAAATAAAAATCAATGGAGGAACCAGGCCCTCTCTTATCAGAGGCCATCGAACCCTCCTAACCAAACTCCAGGCTTTCAAAATCAACAATCAGATTCTAATCAGAATTCAGGCCAGAAGTAAGGTAAAGGTCCTGCAAAATTGAAGTCCCCTAATAAGGGACAAAAGAAGGAGCGGTATAATCACCAATACCAGTCAAAGGATAAAGGTAAAGCTCCTGTGAGAGCAAATGAGCATGTGACCTTTGCAAACAATGTCCAGATGGAACATCAGGTACAGATAGAGAACAATGGAATTATGGAAGAAGATTTTCTTTCCAGATTCATAGATCACGAGGAAGTTCATGAATATCATGAGATGAAAGACTTGTCTTCTATTACAGCTGCTGCTGGATGGGGAGATAGAAACGATGATGAAGATAATGGAAAGATGATAGCTGGGCCACCTAGACAGCCCTTTTGATTCCCTTTCTTCAAGGAGAGTCCCTTTTGAAGAGAAGGAAGCTACCATGGAACCAAAGACAAAGAAGAAGTCGAAAAAGACTTCCTTTTCTATCAGAGGATTGGCAAGCTCATCTAATCATTTCAACAACCTTGAAAGGTTAGACCATATCCAGATACTCCTTCCTGCTTCATCTATAGAAGTAGCTGTGGCTTTACCACCACAAGAAACTGGAGAACATTGCTTATATCCATGCAAGTTGTGCAGATATGATTTAGAAAATGATTATGACCTTTACTTGTATCATGGCACTTTCATGCTAGGAGGAGATACTGAAAAAGAATTTGCCAGACATCACTGGATGATTGACAGTGGTTGCATTGATCATCTTTCTCCTTTTAAAGACAACTTTGCACATCTAGGATCTCAAATCTGATATCCAGTTGTTGCTAACAGAGAATGAGTCCCAATGTATGGTCCTGGCAAAATTATCATCCATCAACAATGCAAAGAATCAGAACCTCTAGTTCTGAAAGAAGTATGGTATGCTCCACATGCAGGCCACCAACTTCTGTCGGTCCCAACATTAACTAGTCAAGGCTACAAGTGTCTAATCAGTGACCAAGAAACCAGTATCTGGGATAGCAATGAGAAATTGGTGATACAGGCTAGTGCCTCCTCACCAAATAAGAACCTCTGTTGGTTTCAGTCTACCACAATTATTCCAACAGCTGGTCGATTCAACTCATTAGTCAAGGATGATTCTTATGAACTTTGACATCATCATTTTGGACATCTGTCCAGGAATGCTCTTCACAAAGCTCCTACTCATGTCACTGGTATGCCCACTGTTACTACACCAGAATCTAACACCTCCTATAAAGGCTGTGCCTTAGGAAAGATGCATTATTGTCCTTATCCTGCATCAGGCAAACGAGCCACTTGTCCTTTGGGACTAATACATACAGATTTAGTCAGGCCAATGCCTACTGAATCACATACACATTCTCAATATGCTCTTACTTTCATTGATGATTTTTTATGTTATTCGCTTGTTGCATTTATATGCAGCTGCTACCTCACAGCATTTCAAGGCTATGGTCATCTGGGCTAAAACCTTTACTGGTTACTCACTCACCTCTGTACTTTCAGACCGAGGAGGGAAATTCATGGCTGGAGAACTTCAATCGCTCTTTTGTACCAGAGGAGTCACCCATCAGACATCTATTCCTCATACATCCCAACAAAACAGTTATGTAGAGAGGTTCAATCAAACTGTGCTTGAAAAAGCAGAAGCCATATGTCAACATGCTTGCATGCCACAATCTGTCTGGCAAGATGCATGTGAAACTGCATTACATGTCTGCAATCAACAATCCATGCATTGTCATGACTGGAAGACCCCCATTGAAGTTTTCAATGGAGGCAAACTGAATGTACCCTATTTCAGGATATTTGGGACATGTGCATATGTCTTTATTCCACCAGAACAACAACAAGGCAAGTTGTCTCCTAAGTCCAAGGAGATGATATTTATTGGGTATGAACCAAATACTAAAGGCTATCACTTTTGGTTTAAGGAGAGGAGACGAGTATTCATTTCTATGAATGTCATCTTCAATGAGAAAGTATTTCCTTAATGTTCCAGAGACAAGGAAGACAGACACACCCCTCTTCCGGTCAAAGATGAAAATCTGTTTACAGCATCTGACAACCTACCACTTGATGATTCTTGTCCAAGGGATCCGGTGTAGAGTGTGTTCTGGCTCTAGGTTCATATTTGATCATTCTGCATCCTGACCAACTCCAGACTGTATGTCAAAGTTAGACCAGTCCAGTCCGAGCCTATCAACCTGTAGTCTGGAGTCCAGAGGCCCAGACTTGCACTAGTCTGGTTGAACTAATGGTCCCTCCCCTGGAATTACCCATTTTGATATTTCTGCTGTTCTTTAACGTTTTGGATTCATTTTTATAGTTCTTTGAACCTTATTCATAGTACCTACATAGTCCTGGGCAATACCCGGACTATAAAAAGTTTGTACCTAGCATTTTTAATGTATCTTTCCACATTTCAAGCTACTCCTGACTGTTCTACTGACCGTCTATTGACTTTCCACATGTCCAGATTCACCATGGAACTTGTTGACCACCCCTCCACTTCTTCTTGACACTCCCGACTGACCGGACTTCGTCCACTCTACTTTCCCATGGTCTGGACTAGCATCAAACCATTAGTATCACCCTTTCCCTTGCTTCCCTCAACCTGGGACTCCACTTACCATCATAGACCCTCTTTGGGGATGAGCCTATTGCACCTACAGATCCCCTATACCTTTAGGTTGACTTACCCACACAGTCACCTTTTGTGTTTTACAACTGGAGCCCACCATGAGGGAGTCCAGGTATTTGTGAAGACTCTAGGCTGAAAATTTCACTCACTCCATCCATTTATGTACATTGACCGCTTTCAGGTCCACCACATCCCTTGTCACAACCTATGCAGGGAGAACCCCTTCTTTTAGTCCGCTTTTCTGGATTTTACACTTCCAGCATCCAACACATCACACTTTAGAGTTTCTGAGTGCTTATTTTCGCTTTACCTTCATCCAATGGTCCCAACAGCCTCCTCTGAGCTAATCTGAGTGCTGTGCCTGACATTCCATAACTCCTTTAGACTGCTTTTACTGATTTTCCACTTTTGTTGACTATTTTAGTGCTGCTGACCACTTATTTTCATTCTTCCTTCATCCAACAGTTACAACTGCTGGCTCTGAGCTGATCTCAGCACTGTGCCTGATGCTGCACAGCCTCTTCTTAGTCTGCTTTGCTGATTTCCACTTTCATCACCCGACACATTGTGTTTTACTGCTACCAATAGCTTATTTTCATTTTTTCTTTACCTGACAGCTCCGATTATCCATTCCAAGCTAATCCGACCACTTCTGCTGACATTGCACAGCCTGGGTCACTTAGCACATCTTGGACTCATTTCTAATCAACACCACCTTTTTTTTAGCTGAGTTACCATGTCCACTAACATAATCTTTCAGCTTCCTTGCCGAGAGACACCCACTGCATTTGATCTTGCTCATTTTCTTGCCGAGATCACTGACCTTACAGATTGGGCCAGACTACCAATCCTGGACTGCATCAAGCTCACTATCCACTATGCTGACTTAGATGATGCAAAGCTTTGGAAATTACTCCCTGAAGCCATAGCTCTTCCACCTGATTGGGGAGCATTCATATCTGCCCTCATTAACCTCTATTCTGGGTGTGATCCTAACACCCGGACTATTGCTCGGACCACTTGCACAGCCACCGGACTAGTGCAGAGCCCCTTGGGGACTACCATCATGGACTTATGACCATCATCTCCACTATCTCCATACCTGCCATTTCCAAGTCCAGCTCCTTTGAGTCTGCCCCTGCTACCAAGTCCAACCTTATCTAGTCTGGTCCAGACTATTGAGGTTGTAGAACTGGATCCGACACCACTTCCAATCCAATCACCCTCCTCACCATTAGTATCACCACCACCATTGTATCTTCCACCAATCAGGTTATCCAGACCCATTTCAGCACAGACCTCCGGACTGTCCGGATGTGTCACACTGGTCTCTTCATCATTTCCCTCATTTCCACATCTATCTTGCATGAAAACATCTCCTACACCTCAACCATTGCCGAATCCACCTCCAAGACATCCAACAACTCCACTCTGATGTTCTGGACTAAACTCCAGACACCAGGACTCACAGACCACAGCTCCAAGACCATCAGTGAAGGTCTCATCACTGATCTTTTCCTCCTCCTCTCCCATACCACAATTGATGACATCTATTTCCTTCTACTTCACTATCCAACTGACCTCCTGCACCTTCTGTGGTGAGCAAGGACACTTTATTCACAGATGTCCGCATGCCCGAGCCTATATCCAGTCCAGAATCATTATTCAGGGTCCGGACAAACACTTGTACCTTCCTGGCAGTCGTCAAATACTGCATATTTCCATATGCACTTGCATTCAAGTAAGTTTCACATGTTTAGCCATATCTCTGAGACTGACTGCTGCTGACCAGTTTAGCACACCCGACCAACCAGTCACTGCCAAATCTGGCTCCCTAACTGCTCCGGAAGTCCAGAAACCGACCACTCTTTCTTCAGTTCCTCCATCCATACTTGCTGACCCTTCATTTAGATCATATCTCACAAAAGCATGGTCTAACTACTGAGCTGACTGCCAACATGAGACAGACACAGCCACCTCCAGCACAGCCCCAGCCAACTCCGGCCTGGAGAACTCACTCCAAGCACCTCCACTCTCTCCACTTTCACCTGAATCATCTGTTTGCTCTACTGACCATGCTCTCCAAACTCCTACAGCAAACTATATGAAACCTGGTCCGGACTTGTCATTCTGGACTCGGAACCCTCACCCAGCCACTCTGTTGTTTTCCAGGTCATCCGCTTTACCCTTACATCCCTCCATTTCCACTTTGTCCTATTCATCTTCGCCATTGCCATCTGTCCATATTGCACCCGAGGGTCCAATTCCACCCTCCTGAGGCCAGACAATACATTCTCCTGGACTGCCCTTCTCTTCTTCTTCATCAAACGGACCATTTTGCTGCTCTTCACTGTCACCTGATTGACTGTTAACCATTTTGTCCACCCTTCAATCCACTTTTCAGACCCTATCATTTCACTTGCCATGTGTATTCCTGAACTGGCCACCCCCCTCCACTTAGTCCACATCTCTTGGAGGACATGATATAAAGTCCCTTGGGGGGGGAGCCTCAATTTTTTGTCTCCATTCATTTCACTTTTCGATTTTCGCATTTTCTTTGATTTTCAGACTTGCAATTGCCATTTTACATGGTTACATACTCCAGCTCTGGTCTATGCATCCAACCCAGACTTAGTCCATTTCCAATTGTTCCCAACTCCAGACTTACTCCGGCCTTTTCATTTTATCCTGGGTTTCATGCCAGAGAACTCTCCTTTGCTCCCTATCATCAGAAACACAAAAAGGCTAAACATCTATAAAACAGACCCATATGATACACCAATGATTACCAATCCGGACTATAGTCCCTCTTCATAACTATCCCACTGCATCTCCACCAATACTTACTGAAAATTCTGTTTCGCCTGTGCTCTGAGATGCTGTGCTTATTTCCTACCTACTCCATTTCATCACTTTATTCAGAAAAGAATGTATTGGCCAAGAGAAGTCAGCAGCCAAATGAGGAAGACAAGGCAAGTTGGACTCTTGCATCCAGGACTATCTGGCTGGAATAGAAGTTGAAAGATGACTGAAGAAAACAAGTCAGGTTGGAACCCTATACCAGATATTGTTTATTTCCTTTCTTCAATTCACACTTTACCTTCACTTTCATTTAGATACTCCAGAGTCCTAACTTAGAACTGGGTACATACCAACTCCAGAGACATCTGGATTGACTCGCACTGACTGCACTAAGCTCCAGGATTTTATTATTCTTTATTTGATTCATTTTCTATTCTACCTACCTTCATCTTCATCTCTTTTCAATTTGTTTAGACACTCCGCACCCTTCTCTGGATGTATACCAACCTTAGACCAACCTGGACAGACCACAGACTGACCCAGAATTGCCTCAGACTGCTCCCTGACACATACTGGACCATTCCATTCCATCTCAGGCTAATCATGGACCAATCCTAGACACATTGCCAATTGCACCACACCTTTGCCACACTGGACATATCATCCTGCACAATCAATTACCATCCTCTGCAGCTCCTGTGACACATTACCATAGCTGTCACTCATCCATCCCTGCCATCAGTGCAAGTCCTGTGCAGACTCTTGTTTTCATCCATCCCACTTCATCCAGTTATCACCTGATCCTTGCCTATGCCATCCTGACTGTTCCCCACCATCACCATCACCATTTCATACCAACATCACTACTTCATCAGCCCTTATTGTTAGCTGACTAGGGACAGTCAGCATTCAAGTCATATGTGAATATAGAGTGCATTCTGGCTCTAGGTTCGTATTTGATCATTCCAAACCCTCCTGACCAGCTCCAGACTGTATGTTCAAGTTAGACTGGTCCAGTCCGAGCCTATCAACATGTAGTCTGGAGTCCAGAGGCCTGAACTTGTGCTAGTCTGGTTGAACTAATGGTTTTTCCTTTACAATCACCCATTTTGATATTTCTGCTGTTCTTTAACATTTCAGATTCATTTAGAGAACAATAATCCACCATCGTGTCACACCTTACCACTTCACCCAGGCATTAAATGTACTACACCTGATACCAGACACCATAGCTCTGTCTCTGACAAGCACTAACATAAACGGTATATGCTTCCTGGTACCTCTTCTGAAGAAGAAGAGAGACTAGATCAACAAAGGTTACTCCTAACCAACCTACTTCCTGAAAGGAAAAGACATCCCATTTAGGAGGAAACACCTTTAATTGGTACTTGAGTCTGGTTACCATCTCATCAATTCCCTGATGAAACTCTTACCAAGTTTCACAATTGTTCACATCAGGATCAATCAACAATCCATGATAGAGCCTTGTTTTGACCACCTGTTGAATTAAGAAAATCCTCTCATATTCCTATATCCCAGATCATTCCAGATAATATATATGGGAATAGACCACTGATTCAAATCGAGAGAAATCTAAGAGAACTTGTACCTATTTAGGAGGAGCCAATGATAGTCAATCCTATACCTACAAATGGAGAAGGTGATCCAGATCTTGGAACTCTATATTCCTCAAAATGGATATGATACCATCTATTGATGGCTGTGGATGCAACAACTAATCCACTTCCTAAACAATATAAAGATATTCTCAAAATGTCTAAGGAAGATCAAGAATTATGGATGGCTGCCATGAACAAGGAAATGAAATCCCTTCATGAGAGAAAGGTATGGAAATTGGTAGACCTACTTAAGGGTCATTAACCCATCAAAGGGCGATGGGCATTTGCTGTTAAATCTGATGGCACAGATCTTTGGAATAGACTATGAAGAAACCTTTTCCCCAGTTGCACAATTTGAAATGTTTTGCCAACTCATGGCACTTGCAGCACTTCATGATTGGGAAATTGAAGCACTAGATGTCAAGACCACCTATCTCTTTGGTGAGCTACATAGATGAAAAATCTACATGAAACAGCCAGAAGGTTTCATAGTCAAGGCTCAAGAGAGAGAAGTCTGTCAGCTAAAGGGGTCCGTTTACAGACTCAAACAATCTGCACTGCAATGGAATAAGCAGTTGCACAAGAGTCTCCTAGAGATGGAATTCCTCCATTGCAAAGCAGACCCAGGAACTTCAAAATCCAGGATGAAGAATTGATTATCATTGTTATTTATATTGATGATGCTCTTTTTATGGGTAACAACAAAATGCAAATCCTCAACCATAAGAAACAATTTATACAACAATGGGAATCAAGAAATCTTGGTTCAGCCAAAGAGTATCTAGGTATGAGGATTACTAGAGATTACAAAAAGTGCACAATTACTCTAGACCAAACCCACTATGCAGAGAAAGTTGTAAAACACTTTGGTCAAGAAGATTGTAGACCTGTCTCTATACCTCTCCCTACCAGGTATAACCCAAGACCAAACTCTAATCAAGGACAGTTGATTGCAACACTTCGCAGTTGCTATCAGTCAGTCATTGGATCATTGTTATATGTAATGCTTGGGACATGACCAGACATACAGTGACTCCAAAAACCCTTTCCATACTAACCTTGATAGCGGTGCGCGAAGCGCACCGCCAAACACCGTGGGAATCGTGCTTAGCTTTGGTAGGGTCGTGGGAAGTATACACTCTTGGCTACCGA
>JBBPKY010000187.1:0-36592 GCA_038089495.1 Xerocomellus dryophilus
TGCGGGTGAAGCGTAAAAAGGTGACGGCATCGAGACCAAGCTTGTCCACGAGCTCTGGTTCTTTCGTACGGTAAAGCGGTGGGAGCCATCCCAGGACGGAGTCGGATATCCGGGGTGGTGACTTGTCTCCGATGTGGTATTTGACTTTGGGTTCGTAGATCACCTAGGGTGGTCGTGTCAAGACGGTGAACGTGGCATGCCAACGTGCAACTATATACCTTGTTCTTGGGCCGTAGGACGTTAAATGCCACTACTGTCGCCACCTGCGATTGCAGAGACGTGATGTGGGTATGAAAATTGCAGAGCTCGGCCGACCTACCGAAACGATGGACATGAGGGCTACCTGTGAGCCGACTGCAGCGGGCGCCAGCGCTCTTGATGCACTTTCATCGATGATTGAGCCAATGCTGGTCATAGTGTAAAGAAACGAGACGAGTCGCCGGGCTCGACGACTAGAAAATGAGAGTAGTGGGTCGGTACAGTTACAGTATGGGTTAGAAATGACGCGCTGCAGGGTCGTACGACGGTACGTACCGTGGGCAAATGGCCTGCTATTGTTCCTCTGCTCGACAGAACAATGGAATACCACGCTCGGAGTGGGATTCCGCCCGGCTGTCGTCCTGCAACACGGCGCAATCATCTCAAGGTACCAAATGGGGGGTAAAAATATCCCAACATCATGTCCGTTCGAGCGACATTCAACGTTTTTCACCTCGACTGAATGCTGCACTGCGGCGCATTCTGACTCGAGCGTCCGCCAAAGTGTGCTCCAACCTGGATCCCTCAGTGTCCAAGATGTACAGACGAGTCTCAGTACTTGACAGCGGCGTGCGCCCGGTGATTACCGGGACATCCAGATACCGACCGCTCAGCCAAACACCACATCAAAGTCAATGCTGGAGGATCGAGGCGATACAGGTTATAGTATGTACCGGGGAACTGATCGGGGAGTGTCGTATTTCCGTCAACATGAAGTTACTTCTCTCAGGTCACCTGCGTCTGTAGGGCGGAGATGAGTGCAGCGTGTTGGGTGACAAGTTACGACGCACCCTACTTTACAGTCCGCGGATCATTCACCAATCAGTTCAGCAGACCTGGACGTCCAGATTTCACCCCCTGCGAACTTGACACTGGAGCAGGTGAGCCCGTATCGCTCCAGTGGCGTCTCGGACCGGAGATGTTGGCCCGACTATCAAGAGGACTCCCTGCTCAAGTTCAAACGTTCAGTCGGGTTTCGTTCTCCCATGTCAGCAAACCACCGCATCACAGAGAACCGATCTGAATATCTGGACAACGGTCCCAAATAGTACGCAGGGCGTGTGACAAGCACGGATTACGCACCGTGACATGCACCCACTTGTACCAATCCGGGTTCGTGAGTCTGGCATTCGATGATATGCGTCTCACCTTGGCATGCGCATCGTCCCTTATCCTAGAACGCAGCAAACGCTCTAGCCCGGTCGGTTCACGGCGAGCGGCATGTACACACCACTAGATTGGGACCTTCCTTCGCTGTGTATTGCGGGTTTACTGGGTCTGTCTCTTTGTCTCTCTGCGTATCTCATGAGCTTCGCCGCAAGCCACCCTCCTGCGTTTCAGAGATCTGTCCATGAAATAACCCCTGCCTTGACCATGGTGGTACCCAGTCAGCCTCTGGATTCTCCCCGCTGCGTTACCGATCCGAACGGCCTCGTTCGTGCGCTGACAGTTATCTACCACACCACCCTGCCACGGGCTCCTGAAATACATGTAAGCTGTGAAGGCAGCGTAATCAAGGAGTAAGTCACTTATGAAAGCTTGTATCTCTCCACCATCCCTCCGCCGTCACACGCATCCTCATCCTCTCCATCTTCGGCGTCAGTGTCGCCAAGGAGATGGCGATCGCAGCGACACCCTTCGCTGTTTTATTCAGACCACTGTGCGAGCATCGTGGTCGAGGACAATCTCTACGAGTTTGAACCGTGGTCGTCCATCCACTGGACCCCGATTGGTTCGACGGTGCTTGGAACTCCAAGCTGCCGACATCTACCCTGGTGCGGTTAACGGGAGCCATGCCCAGTTTTTTCTCTCCATTATGAACGGACGTGATCGTTTCCGTGATCATGCAGGAAATCACCGTCTCTGAATGGCCGTTTAGCTCTTTCATCGCCAATTGTCCATGTACGTCGTCACCGCCTTGCTTATCCCTTCCGTGTGGGGTGCTCACGACGACCCAACCTGTACGACGCAGCTTTACTCGATGTCGAAATTGCGGGCATGGCCGTTGTGACGCGCACGCAGAGCTGACCGCTATGCAAGGCGGGCTGTCTTTAGGCGTCACCGAATGCGCGCCCGATTATTTCGAGGGCCTTTGAAACCTACTTCGATGGATCAGAGCGAGCCTTGCATGCTTCCCACCAAGGAACAGCCTTGCGAAAAACACGATCACGGTTCGCGACGGGCGATTCCGTTCACTGGAAGAAACGGGAAACAAGTAGTCTGACGACAGCCCCGTTACTATAATTATTGTCGTAGAGGTATTTGATGGCATGGACATGCAATATATACCTACGCCCAACACTCTTAAATAATATGTGGGATGACGGCCTTTCTGTCCCTTGGATAATCCGGAAAGTTCCTCAGGTACCACCGATGACCCTTGTAAGCTCTCCCAAACATGAGGCAAATCTCTGAAAAGAAGAAAATCCACGGCGGCTGGACCGAGGCCACGAGCGACGTCACGGCAGGAACCGGCGCAGCAGCGAGCGCGAACCCAAACCACTCGACCCACTCGCACAGATAGTTGGGGTACGAGACGTACGCGTAGAGGTAGCCGTGCGGGATCCCATAGTGCTCGCGCTCTTGTTTCTTGCGTGGGCGATCGTCGTCGTCGTCGGCTTTGGCTTTGCCCTTGGCCCTGGCATTGCGCCGGATGTTGAGGAGGACTTCGTCGTGGAGGACGTTCCCGACGAAGCCGGCGGCCCAGAGTGCGGTGCCTGCCCAGAACGCGGGGCGGGAGAGGGAGCCGGCGAGGAAAGCGGATGCGGTGGACGAGCGGAGGTAGGTGCCGATGAGGGTGGCGTTGACGATGTTGAAGGCGATGGCGGAAAGGGTGACGCTCAGGTGGGCTTTGGAGCGGGAGGGGGTGCGGAGGGGGGAGAGGAGGGCGCGGTTGGCGTAGTGTGCGAGGAAGAGGGCGGCGAGGAAGAGCGGGGCGGGGGTGAGCGGTGCGACGTCGGCGGGGGAGGATGCGAGGGGGGTGTAAGCGAGCGCGTGGACGAGGGCGATGGGGGCTACGATTTCCATGAGGATCCAGGAGTGGATGCCGTCGAGGACGAAGATGCCGGCGGTGGGGGCGAAGCGGCCAAAGGGGGCATCGAAGACGAACTGCAGGGGGAAGCACAGCGGCGGCAGCACGAAGAACGCACGGCGGACGACTGCAAAAAAGTGTTGGCTTCGGCGAGGCGCAGGCGCAGAAACATACCATCGTAGAGCGGATGCATGGTTTGGAAAAAGGGACAAGGCGCTGACTAATCAATGCCATGGCCAAGTTGCGTCTCAAGCGAACGCCAGAGGACCGAGCCAGGCGCAAGGCCGCAAGGCGAAGGCGCAGCAGAGACGGGCACACCGACCCATCCTCGTCTCGCGAGCCCGACTATGACGCTATCCGGGCCGAGCTCGAAGAGATGCAGTTCAGAGAAAAGATGCGGGGCGCGCTCGAGGAGGACGAACGCCTGGATGGGATCGATGCGCGGTTCAACGACTATGCCCACATCCCTGACAGGTGGGCCCCCGACGCGCATGACGCAGTGGATCCGCAGTACATGGACGACGACCAGTACGCCGAGTGGGTCAGGCAAGGCATGTGGAAGTGAGTAAACCCATACGCCCGCTCGCAGTGGTTTCAACTCATGACGCTCAGGAAAAAGCACGCGCGAGAGTACGAGGAGCAAGCGAAGCGAGACGCGGAGAGGGCCGCTCAGAGAGCCCGCCAGAGGGAGCTCAAAGCAGAGACGTCCCGTCTGAAGAGGCTTGCTCGGGAACACGAGGAAAGGCGGACGAGGGAGAAACAGAGGCAGCGAGAGCATGAACACCGACAGCAGTACGAGCAACGATGGAAGGCGCTTTTGGACCCTCGGACGCGGGATCACGGACCGTTGACATTTGGAGATATCCCTTGGCCCCTCTTTTCAGCGCCAACGCGGAACGCCTCAGACAGTGCTCCCCTCCGCGTGGAGGATATTACCCCAGAAGCTATCACCACTTTCCTTTTACCAGACGTCGACGCCACGGCCATCCCTGCCAAAAGCGACGACGTTTCGAGACGAAATCGAGACAAACTCAAGGAAACCTTGTTACGATTTCATCCAGACAAATTTCAAGGTCGCTTCATGCATCGCGTCCCTGCGAGTGATACAGAGGGCGTCAGGGAGGCCGTAGGCCAGGTCGCCAGAGTTCTAAACTTGCTCATGAGTAGGCAATCGTCATAACCCTTGTATTTCTGCATGGACAAGTTCAATATTGTGCTCCTTACTCAGACCTGCGCCGCTCTCGGAGATGCCTACAAGTACCGAAACTGTCCAGAAAGTCAAAATCATACGTAGATGCAATAAAAAGGCAGATCTAGTCCGAGTCAAAAGATCCCTCGCTCTCAGCGGCGCCACGAATCTGCCCCACCGTAGCATCCTCGCTCCACACTTTCTTGACACGACAGAATGAAAGAAGGAAGGAAGGCGGGGAGGGTGTCAGAAACCTAACCAACATAAATGTCGACTTTTTCGACCTTTTCTTCCCCACGTCCTCACGATAAGGGCCATACGCGTGCCGTAAACAGTTGTAGATCGTGCGGGGAAACCAATAGCATTGGCCCGTGAAAATGTTGTAATAGGGGAACATGAACGAGAAAAGTTGAATGATGTCAAAGACGTCGACGAGATTGGGAAGTTCTGCGGACCAGGAGATGGTGGAAAGGCGGTCACCAGGCCCACGTTCTTTGGACTCTTCCACATCCTTGGCCTCTCGCCCGACGACGACGACCTCGTCCCTAGCCAGCCCCCAGATACCGAAAAAAGACATTTGTTCGCGATCTTTGAAACGACCGATTTGGATGTACGTATGAGAGGGGTTGTTCTGAGGTATGTTCCTTCCAGGAACCAAAGGGACGACGTCGAAAATCAGTGATTCATGCTGAAGTCCTTGACGGACACGCGTCCGGTGCTGGACGGAAAGGATTCCGCGTTGTGACGAATCCGTGCGGGTCCTGTGCAAAGCTCGACAAAACTGATCGAGGGGCCATGTCGAAGGATGTGGCGGTGCAAATGGGTGGTATGGATCCACCAGAGATTGGAGGGAGTCTGTGTAGGGAGGTGGATTGCACGACTGGTAGAAAGAGACCATGTTGCCGATGGCAGGGATTTTATGCAGCGTTCTTGGACGACTTTTAAATCGAGCTTCAAGGCCTGACGGTGCACCTAGGAGATCTTATCTATGACGTAAGCATTGGCAGCTGCTTGCCACTAGTGACGCAAATGCCACCACTCGTTCCTTACTCTTGGTCTCTTGAGTTTATGGCAAACGCATGGTCGAGAGATCTATAGACCGGGGAGCCAAGGTCCTAAAGTGGCGTCCATCGAGGCGATAAGCCAAGAAGTCCATACCCGAGGTCCGTCGCCGAGTTTACATTTACGACCATTTTCGTCCCAACACTGAGCCTGCCGTTTAAACCCACATCGCCTTGTCGACTGACACGGCCACAAGGTGATAAACCGAGCTTGAATGGAGCAGTGCGGATTGACGTGACCGCCTGCCGGGCAACAAAGACGAGGGCGCGACATCCCGTGTCGTCGAAGGCTCCTCTGCTCGCACTTTGGTATCGATCCCGTCAAGGGGTATGATTTGTGGACTGCCCGTTTTGGCGTGCGATAGTGGCGGGCGAGAGCATCGTGGACCAACCACCAGAGGCTGGCTCCGAACGCCCGATCCCAGCATTTGGGCGGATGTATGTCGCATGATTCGACTCCATGGATCGCACTCGGTGAATTGGAGTCAGTACTGTTACGTTACTGGGCGCGGATTATTGGGCTGTGGCCAGTGTGGCATGTCAGCGAGCAACTCCCAGATGCCCCAGCCTGGTGGTTTACTGACTGTATTGGACCACATCCCATCTTGCACACGAACGCGGCCAGCGAGTACTAGTGTGATTATTATGCAGAAGACGTGATTGCATGACTGAAAAAGGGAATCCTAGAGAGGACAAGGATCGACCTAGGAATCGTCAAGATTGAATGTCGTGACGGAAATTCGAGAGTCACTAACCTCAACGCGCTCATTGGCGCCCGTTCGTGGGCGTGTACAGGCGCGTGACGGATCGGTGCGAGGTGGTAAATCAGGAGGAAGGGGATGCCTGGTTCGTTTACAGTCGCGCCTTGTGAAAAAAGGAGCGGCGATTTTGATTTTGGATTGTCGGAGGTGTGATGACGTTGAACGAGAGGCTGTTTGATCGTGCACGTTCGATGAGAGGTGCGGATGGAGTTCACAGCCAGCATGGATTCAAAAGGTACTTGTGTGTTTCAATCGATGTGCAGAGCAGTGAATTCTGATGTGCATACTAGTTGAACAGTTTCATTTACAGGCTAAATCTCTCTTTGCCGAGTTTGAACAAGGAGGAGGAACTAGTTTCATCGACGAGGCGATCGACCTTGATCGCGAAGCACTGGCACTTTGCCCACCCGGCCACCCCATGCAATCTGCCTTACTGATTTCCCTTGCAATTTATCTCGGTCGTCGTTATGACCAGTTTGGAGCGACGAGGGACTTTGAGGAGGCCATTGTCCTCGGCCGTGAAGCCCTCAAGCTTCACCCGCAGGGACACCCTGATCGGTCAACTCCTTTGAACATCCTTGCACTCCATATCTTCGCTCGGTACCAGCAACTCGGGGCGATGGAGGACCTCGATGAGGCCATTGCCCTCGACCGAGAAGCACTCGACCTTCGCCCACAAGGTCACTCACTTCGATCCACCTCTTTAAGCTACCTTGCAGCTGATCTCTCTACTCGGTACAACCAGCTTGGAGCGATGAAAGACCTCGACGAGGCCATTGTCCTTGAGCGAGAAGCACTCGACCTCCGCCCGCAGGGGCACCCTGATCGGTCACGATCATTGGACAACCTCGCAGTTCATCTTTCCACTCGGTACAACCGGGTTGGGGATATGGAGTACCTCGATGAGGCCATTGTCCTCGTGCGAGAAGCACTCGATCTTCGCCCGCAGGGACACCCTGATCGGTCAATATCTTTGAGCAACCTTGCGGTTTATCTCTCCACTCGGCACGGCCGGCTTGGAGCGATGGAGGATCTCGACGAGGCTATTGTCCTTGTCCGAGAAGCACTTGACCTTCTGCCACAAAGACACCCTGATCGGGCAATGTCTTTGAACAATCTTGCAGTTTATCTTTCCACTCGGTACAAGCAGCTCGGTGCGATGGCGGACCTCGATGAGGCCATTGTCCTCAGCCGAGAAGCATTCGACTCAGACCTTCTCCCGCAAGAGAACCCTGAACGGGCGATGTCTTTGAACAACCTAGCAAGTCATCTCTCCTCTCGGTACAAGCAGCTCGGGGAGATGAAGGACCTCGATGAGGCCATTGTCCTCATCCGAGCAGCGCTCGACCTTCACCCGCAAGGGCACCCTGGTCGGTCACGATCATTGGACAACCTTGCAGTTCATCTCTCCTTTCGGTACAAGCAGCTCGGGGAGATGAGGGACCTCGATGAGGCCATTGTCCTTGAGCGAGAAGCACTCGACCTTCGCCCGCAAGGGCACCCCGATCGGTCACGATCATTGGAAAATCTTGCAGTTCATCTTTCCATTCGGTACAACCGGGTTGGGGGTATGGAGTACTTCGATGAGGCCATTGTCCTCGTTCGAGAAGCACTCGGCCTTCGCCCACAAGGGCACCCTAATCGGGCAATGTCTTTGAACAACTTAGCAAGTCATCTCTCCTCTCGGTACAACCACCTCGGGGCGATGAAGGACCTCGATGAGGCCATTGTCCTCGACCGAGAGGCACTCGACCTTCGCCCGCGAGGGCACCCAGATCGGTCGATGTCTCTGAACAACCTCGCAGTTCATCTTTCCTCTCGGTACAACCACCTCGGGGCGATGGAGGACCTCAATGAGGCCATTGTCCTCGGCCGAGAAGCACTCGACCTTTGCCCGCGAGGGCACCCAAATCGGTCAATGTCTTTGAACAACCTTGCAAATCGTCTCGTCACTCAGTCCAAGCAGCCCGTGGCGATGGAGCTCCTCGACGAGGCCATTGCCCTCGATCGAGAAGCGCTCGACCTTCACCCGCATGGACACCCTCATCGGCCAGTGTCTCTGAACAACCTTGCAGTTCGTCTTTCCACCCGATACAACCAATCCGAGGCGATGGTAGACCTCGATGAGGCCATTGTCCTCGGCCAAGAAGCATTCAACCTTTGCCCGCAAGGACACTCTGAGCGGTCACGATCATTGGAAAACCTTGCACGCTATCGCTGTAATCGGTTCACACGGTCGAAGCAGCTGGAGGATAAGGAGGAGCTGTTTAGTCTTTACGCTCAACTCGTCCATGTGTCCCAAATGGTGTCTTCCGTTGATCTTTTTGCCGCTAGAGCATGGGTCCACGTGGCTGAGGATTTCCAGCATCCCACGACACTTCTCGCATACGAGACATCTCTTCGACTACTTGTTGAACATCTGGCAACTCTGCCGTCATTGCCTCGACATCTTGTCATCTTCAAAAACCTCACCTCGTCGCTCGCAGTAGACGCCTTCTCAGCGTGTCTTCGCAATCATGCTCATGCCCGTGCAGTCGAGCTTCTCGAACAAGGCCGGAGTGTTTTTTGGAGTCAGCTTACTCGCATCCGTTCCCCACTTGACGATCTCATAGGATCTGGCCCGGCAGGAAAGACGTTGGCGGACGAATTCATGCGGGTAGCTTTGCTCATTCGCAATGCCCTCGATTCTCCTGGTGCAGATCAGCACGAACGGCTGTGCCATCTCAACTTCGAAATGCAGAAAGTTGTGACCAATGCCCGCAAGCTACCTGGCCTCTCCCGTTTCCTCCTTCCTTTGCTCTTCTCGGATCTCCAACGCGCGGCCAGTGATGGACCTGTCATCATCGTCAATGCAAGCAAGTATAGTTGTGACGCGCTCATCGTCTTCCTCGATCGAGATCCCGTTCATGTTCCGTTGCGGATCACACAGAAAGATGTTCGAGACCTGTCAAAGGAGCTCCGTACTTTAACTGCGCGCGTAACGAAGGCCGATGTGACGCAAGAGCTCGCGTTCGTCTTACGCAAACTTTGGGAACAGGTCGTTTCGCCCATCATCGATCGCCTCCAGACGCTCCATCCATCTCGATCACGCATCTGGTGGTGTCCCACCGCCAATTTTTCTGTGCTGCCCTTGCACGCTGCTGGTCCGTTTAGGAAGGGCGAAAAGAATCTCCCTCAGCTCTACATCTCCTCCTATACCCCAACCCTGACTGCCCTCGTTCGTGCCAGACGGCGCGATCCATCGAATTCTGCAACTGAACAGAAACGCTTCATTGCCATCGGTCAAGCAAATGCTACCGGCGAGAGCCAGCTCCTTTCCATAGGCGCGGAACTGGATAACATTGGGCAGCGCGTCGACGGCCTCGCCACGTTCACGCGTATAGAAGGAGAGCAATCGTGCACTTCCAAGGTCGTCGAAGAGCTTGGCAAGAACGAATGGGTCCACCTTGCGTGCCATGGTCTCCCAAATCGGACACAGCCATTCGAGTCCGCGTTCGCTCTGCGGGACGGGCACTTTACGATCCAACGGATCATCGGGTGCGATTTGAAGAATCCCGAATTTGCGTATCTGTCTGCGTGTCATACGACCGTCGGAGACGAAGAGAGTCCGGATGAGGTGATCCATCTCGCGTCGGCGATGCAGTTCGCTGGGTTCCGTTCTGTGATTGGAACGATGTGGGCGGTGGACGATGGGGAGACGAACAAGATCACGCCGACGTTCTATAAATATATGGTGGACGAGTCTGGTCGTCTGGATCATACCCGCGCAGCGTTGGCGCTGAACAGGACGATGAGATCTGTGAATGTGCCACTCGATCAACGGATTCTTTACATCCATCTCGGTGCCTAGCTGTAGTATATCCTCGTTCGCTCTCTCGCTTTGCATTGCTCTCGCTGGCTGTAACTGCTATCCAATGTGCTATCCGAGTCCTTTATTTTGCGGTTCGTGCGAGGCACGAGTGTATACGTAGTACATCAGATCTTCGCGCCGTGTAAGGAAAAGGGTGAGTAACGATCCATGGCGTCTCTACCCAGGGTCCAGCGTCCGTCCCCGTCTCCACCATCTCAACGAACCGTCCCCAAGCATCCGCGTCTCCAACACCCCCGGCGCGGTCGACGAAACCACCGCTACCGCCGTGCCATGAATTACCCGCGGTTGGACTCGACCCAACGGACCCGCCGTCGACCCGCGTCTGCTTGCCTTGCCACAAAACGCCATCCTCCCGCACATGGGGACGGAGAACCAGGATTCACAACGCCGGATGGAGGTCCGTAAGCCCACCAATCTGAGAGACTTCGCGACGGTAGGAGCAAGGTTTGAGTGTCCGAGTTGAGGGACAAATTGTAGCGTGTAGACGTCGTGTGGTCACCTTGTACTGGATGAGTTCTTTCCGCCTGTCGATGATCGTGAGGAATCCCTCGGCGTCGCTGATCGCGATGTCCCCCGTCTTGGACCACCCATCGGGCGTGATCGCCGACGCCGTCGCACTGGGATTGTTCAAGTACCCCTGATGATGACCCAGCGTGAGCGACCTGCAAGAAGCGACCAGCCCCAACCACACACCTTCATCACGGTCGGCCCTCGGACCTACATCTCGCCCGCGCCTTCGATACCGGTGATGATGTACAACACCGCGCGACGACATGCAGCATAAATGCCATACGGTCATCTCTCCCGCGTCTTCACGGACCACTCGCATTCGGAAGTTGGGAGCACGAACCGATGTGCGTGTTGGCGTGGTCTGGGCGTAATACCGTCATCGTCGGGAAGGTCTTCGTGAGGCTGTATACTGAGTGTGGTGGGCGGAGTGATAGGTGGGTGGACGCACCCTGATAGACAACAACGCCAGCACCGGCTTTGTGGAGACGCTTTCTTATGGTTGACACGAGGTCTGGCCCCAGAGGCGTAACGCCCGAGTAGAATATACACACCGAAGTCCCGTCGTACTTTTCAATGACTGTCGAGGAAGGAATCGGCCCACAGTCCCAGTTTGACTTTCAAAAGCCAGAGACATGACCTCATAACGTGCGAGGACGACCAACATGGGCGGAGCGACCAGCAACATCGTGGCCCTGTACCGTTCCACAGCGTGACAAAATCGCGCCGGATCGAAACCAACCACGACGACCACGAGGGTGTCCAGCGAGAGAGGGAACGGGAGCAGCTTGATTGCGCCATAGGCATGGTAATACGGCAACGACCAAAAAAACGCGTCTGACCGCGAACATTTGGTGTGCCCGGGTAACGACGGTGCCAGACACGGAGTCGGGGTCGGCCAGGCCGGTCTCAAAATCTCCGTGACCGAGACGAGACTATAGTACGTCGTCTCAACCCCCTTGGGATTGCTGGTCGTCCCAGAGGGGTAACAGAGATACAATGTGTGGTTGGACCGCTCGCCATCAAGGCTGACCCCACTTGGAAGGGCGCAACGCCCGAGGAACGATGGCAACACTAAATTTCCAACGCGGACGTCAGGGCTCGTATGTATTACCTTGTATTCGGTGGTTTTCAGCGATGGGGACCTGTTCTTACCGTAAAGCCTGATGGACTTGGAATCCGAATAGATGCCTTTGCAATGTCGAGTGAGTGGTACTTACATGCTTGCATTGAGTTGTACTAGGAGGACAGAATACAGGAAAACGCTGAACGCGTTAGAGATGAACGGGGAGAATTGTGAATTCTGTTCATTGCTCAGCATAACATGAATCTGCGACACGGCGCCGTACCGTGGTTAAGACACCGCCGATCTCCGCTTGAATCATAGTCGCCACGGCAGCACTGCAAGTCAACAGAAAACACAACTACGACTACGATGATGTCCTCTGACGAACCGGCGTCGACGCCGTTGCAGACGGTGCAGGCGTCCATATCAAAAGTCCAGCGCCAATACCAACAGACCCTCGACCGCTGGACACCGCACGTACTTCAGCGGTGGTTGGCCACGCTCGGTCTTCTCGCCCTCTTCATGCTCCGAATCGTCTTGTCTCAAGGGGTGAGTGTCGTCTGATCTCGTCGTTTATGCTGCCGACTCACTTGCTGGTCAGTGGTATATTGGTTCGTAACGGGTTTCCTGTGCGCGAGACACGCCGACTAACGTGCCGTCTTGGCGTTGAAAACAGTATGCTGTGCGTGCTCTCGTCGCTGTTTCGTTTCAGCCCAATGACCGTTCCACAGACGGCCTTGCTATCTACCTCCTCAACCTGCTGCTGGCATTCCTACAACCCAAGTTTGATCCTTCGCTCCAGGACGACCTTCTCGCGGACGAGATCGAAGAGGGTGCCACCGACAGCGGTCCCGCGCTTCCCTCCCAACGAGATGACGAATTCAGGCCGTTTGTGAGGCGGTTGCCTGAGTGGCAGTTTTGGTACGCCGTCCGCTTGTTTCGCAGTATCTCCGAGGCACTAAGGTCGCTTCTAGGCTCAGCGGGACGCGCGCCATCATCATCGCCCTCTTGTGCACCACCTCGGAGATGTTTGACGTCCCCGTCTACTGGCCGATCTTGGTCGTGTATTTCTGTGTGTTGTTCTTGCTGACGATGCGGCGCCAAATACAGTATGTCCACTCACTCGCCATCCACGTTTCCGCTCACGTCGGGTTTCTCAGACATATGATCAAATACAAATACATACCCTTTGATATCGGTCGCAAGGCGCGGTACGGCGGGGGCAAGTAGGTCCTCATACGCCATGCACTAGGAAGAGACATTTTCCTTTTTTTTCGCCATCCGTCTACGAACATGATGCTTTAGTTGCGGTGGTGGTAGATGACTCTGTGGTACTGGTAGGGATTTACAGCAATTATAATGTGCCTCTGATAGACGTCTTTCTGCTTGGAACAACTCCACGGATACTGATCTATCACGTGACTCGTACACAGCAGGTTGCAAGCACGCTACGACGATGGTCAGTGATGGCGACGACCGCTCTGTACCCGTCTGCAGTGCACGCGATGGCAAACCATGTCTCGAACTGCTTGAAAGCCCATCGAGCGCGGTTCTCTGCTCGGCGCAATTCCCCCCCACTCTTTGTGGGTGTGCAGGGACCACAAGGGAGCGGCAAGACCTTTCTCACGTCCCGCCTTCGTTCGCTGCTCGCAGATCCGCCCTATTCGCTGTCGGTCGCCGTGCTCTCCATCGACGACCTCTATCTACCGCACGCAGCACTGACCGCACTCGCCGAGGCGTACCCACGAAACAGACTACTGCATGGACGCGGGCAGCCGGGGACGCACGACGTTGCGCTCGGGCGTGCGATCCTGGCGGCGCTCAAGGCGATCAATGATGTCGCAGGCACAGGCGGGCCAGGTGAGGTCTCCTTGCCGGTGTTTGACAAGAGTCTGTTTGATGGTGCGGGCGATCGTGTCGCGGAGGCGCGGGTGGTAAGTGGGCCCGTCGACGTCGTCGTGCTCGAGGGGTGGTGCGTTGGTTTTTACCCCGTGCGGAGGTCAGAGGTCGAGGCGAGGTGGGGACGAGAGGTGCCCGGACTGGACGGGTTTGACATGCGGAGGTTTGTGACGCTCGAGGACGTGCTGGCGGTCAATGCGATGTTGGGGGCGTACGCGGCGTGGTGGCAAGCGTTGGATGCGTTTATCCAGGTGTGTGCGGTATGGCTCGAGGTGCGTCGTGCATCGATGATGTGGTGTTGCTAGATTAGAGGGCCCCCGTCGTCGTCGTTGGCGATCGTCTATCGGTGGCGGCTACAACAGGAACAGGACATGAAGGCCAAGAACGGGGGACAGGGGATGACGGACGCCCAAGTCAAGACGTGCGTGTCGTTTTCGTTACTCTGATGCGCGTGCGCTCAGTTCGGACAGGTTCGTGGATCGCTACATACCCGGTTACGTCTTCTTTGGGGATGGAGTCCGAGAGGGGGCGGTGGACGAACGAGGTGTGCAGACGTTGCCGACGTGGCACGGGCAGGGTCTGGTGCTCGAGCTAGACCTGGAACGCCAGCTCGTGAGCACGAGTGGGTTCTGAGGCCGCGGCCGCGTGACGACCGCGTTTGGATGGGACACGTTGGAACTGATGGAACCTGTGCAGGGTTATCGATGTCGAGGTGGTTGGTGCTTCCGTGCTTCCTTTGACCGCCCGTGAACGTGCTTCTCTTCGAGCTGGCTATCTCTCCTATGCTGAGAATCCGGACAGCCTCGCTTGATACGGTGACGTTTCACGAGTGAATACGCCGATAAGACTTTTGAATCAGTGGTCGCCGCTCCTACCAGTGACCACGCGTGTCGCGTCGACGATGACAGTAGCACGCAGGTTTGCTTGGGCTCAGGCAGTCCTTCTGTATCAGTCCAAGCAACCCTGCTAGTTATTGGTACACTTCTTTGGATCGTACCTCGTTCTTGACTCCGGCGTCAGTAGATCAGATGCGCGTGTGTACACCGTCACCTTTTCTCTCCCTCCGTGCAGACCCACGCGACCCCCAAGACGATCACGCTCTCGACTCGTACGCCTGTCCCAGCCTGTTGGACCACCTCCACGCCGTCTTTCTAGACGAGGTCGACGAAGGGCTGAGGTACCCCCAGGAGGACATACGTGACCCAGATGCGTTCATGGCCTATTTCTTCGCTGTGGACGTGGTGATCGCTATCGTCGCCCCGGCCCCGGCCCGCAGGAAGAGAGTGGGAGTTGACAGAGTGGGAGCGCGCCCGGTGAGTTGGAACGGCGCCAACTTGAATGCGATGTGCTACCGGGGGAGGTCGGGGTCGATCTCGAGCGCGCAAGGGCGGGTCGGTCTTGGGACGATTGTGTGGTCGGATTCCACTATGTACGCGTTCGTCCTCTTTTGCGTCCCACCTCGATTTAGTGCCGCCTCTGATACGATTGCCCTCTCCCTCTAGGTGAAACCTAACTATCCGGGGCGTTCTTCGCACCCAAGTCCCTCCCTCCATCTCTAAAGCAGCCCTCCATTCCTTCACAAAAAAGGGATCGTTCGTGGTGCTTGGCAGTGCCGGCTCTTTTCCTCACATCCCGGGCCGCCAACGAACCACTCCATTCCCCATCCTCCATTCCCCCCAACCCGCGTCCTCGACGGGCGGAAATGAAATAGAATGAAACGAAACCCTTTCCTTCCCTTGTCATCCTAAAACGGGCCCGCGTAAGTACTGTCAATCAGCCCCACTTGCGCGCGAGCGCGCGCGCTTTCATTTCCAGATCTGCAACGCGGGATTCGTCGTCCCACCGTCCCCCCGAAACGGCGGCTACGGGTCCTCGCACGGTCGTATCCGTATTACGCACCATGGTTGAGCTACGAGGCGAGCGCGTTCAACTTGGTGAATGTGAACAACGTTGCGAGCGTTCGGTGGGCTTTCTATTCGGGTTCGTCACTCACTCACTCGTCCCTCGCTCGCTCGTGCGTGGACGGACGTCCTTGTCAAAGAGACTTTGGGAAAGACTCGGTTTCGCCAAGGCAGGGTTGATACCCAGGGCTGGAAGACCCGGACGGACGGACGGACGGACCGGGGGGAGAATTCATCGATGCGTGGGTATCTTACAAACGCTTCGATGATGGACAACTTGGGGACGTTTCGGTCTCATGGTCTCGCGGTCATCCCTGACTGCGAGGGTTGTATGGGGTCCTGTGAGTCCTGTGGAACTTTTGGACGTAGAATAATGCATCTCCGAGATGATGGCTGCCTAACCAAGCATGGGCATAACGTATCACGAGGGTCGTCGACTGACCCACTCACGTACTCATTCTCACTTGTGGTTTAATTGAGCTAGATCCTTTATCAATAAATCACCCCTTGATCTTTCTTTTGCGACCCAGGACTGGAAGGCTCATACGGATGAACGGGCCGGGGGGAAGAGTGTTTTACAAAGGCTTCGATGATCATGATGGACAAGAAGCCGTTTCGGTCCCATGAACCCACGGTGTTATCCCTGACTTCAAGGGTTGTCGTGGTCCCGTGAGCCCTGTGGAACGTACATAGGGACTTAGAACCGGTGCCATCTCCGAGATGTGACGGCTGCCTAACCAAACAGGGCATTAGCGTATCACGAGGTGCATCACAAGGTCATCAAGGTCTCTTCCACCATGCACCGCTACAATGGCATTCATACGTCTCGCAGACGGCGTGCGTATCACGAGGTACTATCTATCTAATCAGTGGCACTCGAAGGCGTGCGCCATCCTGATCATCGATTATCGACGGGGGCCGGAGATGATACTAATCATACGGTGGCAGCAGCACCCGAACAAGCTACTGGGTGTGAGGTGCACCGAGTTGGAAGGTCTAAATTGGACCGGCATCGGGCAGGCACGAACCGCACGAACCAAATGGGCTCTTTCAAAAGGATCGACGACCGGAACGGCGATATGGATATGAATCGCAGGCGCGAGGTACTGCGATGGTACTTGCTTGGCTCAACAGGTCGTCTGGGGCATGATCCGACGCCGTCCATTGCGATCCTGATGGTGGTGGTGGGTGGTGGGCGACGATGAAAGGAACCCGTTGGAAAGCTGGACCAAGGGTGTGAAGAACGATTTTTGATCTTGGCACGGATCGTCGCGGGATCGCAGCATCAGAACGTTCGAGGGTGTGGGGTGTTGGTGTACTGCGCGCGAGGGCTGTGTGCTATGTATATGCGTATGTATATGACCCGTCGACTCAGAGGCCCCTGGGGGTGCGGTCAAGATGGGCAGTGGAGCCCATGATCGCTGGTGGCGCACGCGCGGGCAGACAGGAAGGCGAGGAAGGCGAGGACGGTGCGCCCATTTGATGTCGCACTGGAGTCTGAGGGCGATTGGGTCACTACTGGAACAGATAACAGATATACTCGTGTCTTGGGCGCAGATCACTGCGGCTCGTTTTAGAGAGAAAAGGGGTGACAAAAGTACTAGGGTCTAGACCCGCCTTTGGGATCCAGTGTCGAGGCGGTCCGTCACATCCGCTGTGCATCCTTCAAGTTCGTTGGAATGGTTCGAGTGAAACCAGTCAAAGGGCGCAGATGTTTTCCACGAAACGCATGCATAGCGGGGCACTACGAAAAGTGGCTGTTCGGCGAAAATTGAAACGATGACCAAGGACCCGCGTAATCATAATGCTGGGCTGCTGCGGTCAACAAAGGGTTTCGAGATCAAAGGGGTTCTTACCCATCGACCTGCTTCCATCTCGTACTCGCAGGGGCGATTCTTTTTCCGAAACGATAGTGTACGACAACTCGATCCTGTGTTTCGGGCGGGGGCGGCGGTCGTGGGACTGCTGTGAAAACGGCCTCCCGGTGGAGAGTTGAACCGTAGGTGTGCATGAATCCCACATACGCGCGCCATATATCCAATTATATGCCACCCTTACGGGTCTGATGCGTGTCGTTGTCGGTCGTCGTGAGGTAAGGAGGAGCGTATCCATGTTAACCATCACCGTCGTGCAAGAAGTACAATGAACAATCACCCCGAATGCAACCAACTATAGCACCGACGCGTCCATATGAAACCACACAAGGAGATGGGGATCATAAAGACTGCGACACAGCTCGAGATCAAACACCTGAGAGGATGGGGCCTTCTTTAATTGCCACAGAGTCACCTTTTCCCTTGCGCACAACATCTTCAAGTTACCGATATCGAAGCCGAGGAGCAGTCTGACTCGCATATCGCCTTGGATGCTGTGATGGAAGTAAGTACTCCCTCCTTACGAATAATGGCGTGCTCAGAACGCGGACCGACCGCCCATTTGAACGTTGAAACGGTGACCGTTCGTAAACCTCCGCTGCGGCCTCGTGTACCCTGCCAAGTTCATTTGCCCTCCATGAGTACAAGGTTCTGTACCTAGCCGCAAAATGGAGGACAGCCAAGATAACTAGGTACATTGCAGACACTTTCGAACCCTGGGAGATTACCATAATAGACTCATGGAGGGCCATGAGGCGATCGCGTGCCCATTGAATGGGCCGTACTACTGTAGTTGGACAAAAGGCGGTACTGATTGTGGCATGACATGACATCAGGGGTGGGCGGATTTAACCTTTACAATCGGCGTGATCACAGACTGAACAAACGCTATTTGCTGTGGTTTGATGTCTTGTAGATTGGCGCTGAGCGCTGACGACTCTAACAAGGTAGAGCAAGCCATGTACTTGCCATCCTGTAGGTTGCGTAGCGATCGTGCTTTCTCTGGGGGCAAGGCTGCCAACAAGGTTGCCTAACCCGCCTTGAGCTTGCATGGTGACACTGCGAATTCGGCCGAGTGATCACATGGCGTTTGTTGCACCTCGCGCTTAATATGTTTTGGCTCGCACCACATGGCTTTGGAAGGGCCTTCGCGAGGTGCGACTGGCAGCTTACTGTAACTGCCACGTCGTGCCTCGATGCACGGTGTTGGGTCATTGATTGTGGAGGTCTGCCAGGTAGCAGCGAGGCCGTCACGGTCTTCTTTGCCGTACGTTGAGGCATGAAACGTAGGAATCCCACCCAGCGTTTGCCAGCGAGCCCTTATCGAACAGAACCAGTGGGATTCTGAAGCTCCAAAAAGGCCGAGATAGCTCCATCGAGGACTAGCGGATCTATTTTTTTTTTTCGTGCATGAACACGCGCCGCGGCGGCTGTGACCGAAAAAGGTTGCTGCGGGTCCAAGGGTTGGCGATGGGATAAACGACCTTCCGCAAAGGGTAGGTTCCAACAGAAACGTCTGATCAACAGTCCAACCCGAATTAGCACTCGGTTTGAGCCCTCCAAACGTGGACTCCCTCTCATGACTTTCAAGCGCGAAGGATTGTTCCAGCGACAATGATGCCCATCAGCTGTATAGTACCGAACCCTCTCTGCGTTATCGGTGTCAGTGGTTCATCATAGACGACGCTAAACGGAGTGTAGGTCCATCATGACCATTCCCTGCCGTTCGTGCCACGCCTGACTCAGCGGCGGGATGCGGTGACGTTTGTGAGAAGGGGCGCTTATCCCCGCACTCGGAGCAGTATGCGATGTTTCACGGCGTCATCTTGTACGAGCGCGACACACTCTTGTTTCTGTATTGTATTCAGCAAAACTTGTTCTTTATGATGTACATATGCCTACGAAAAAAGTTTGTATGCAGCTATTGACACAACATGAATATGCGATGAAACCCAGTGCGAGATGAAGCAAAGCAGGTCCGTCGCCAACGGCACTCCATGTCGCCCACCCCAAGGCACGATCAGGGTAGGGGTATAGATAAGTCCTTAAATATCTGGTGAGCGACCTGGGATAACAGGGTGGCGAGTATACAATAAGTGTCATCTTCAAGACGACCGTTCTAGGCGAATAACGTGAGCTACAATAGGATTGAATTACCACACGGCGGGCGAAGCGAAAGCGAACATCTTGGATTTTGATTGAACGATAGGAATGGCCTCTGCTTTCGCGAGACCTGGCGACGATGTCGCCGACACGATCTTGGCCGTGAGGTCCTCGATCCCGGGTGGGGTGGGCGGAGACGCCGACGACGCTGGGGATGTCGGGGAATACGACGGTGATGGCGTATCGGGGGTGGTGGGGGGCGTCATATATGCCATGGAGGGGTTTGGGGGAGGGGGGAGTACCGGTTTGGGCGGCGAAGGATACCGCTGTCCGTACGACGGCGACGGGCTCGGATTCGACGGAGCTGCGAACGGGTTGGCAGTGGGTGGCGGCGTCGACTTCTTTGTCGATGGCAGTATATATGTGGGGTACGGACCGGGACCAACAAAGTCTTTGCGAATCATGTCTTCGAACTCCCTTAGCGTGACGGGGTCGACGTTGAGCTCCCACTCGAGGTATTGACACATCTCTCTTTCCATCTGGTTGATCTCCCGCAATTGGAACATCCCCTGGGCGACGATGGACCACGACTTGTTGGAGTAAGTGTCGTCGCAGATAACCTTGGAGGCGAGCATGAAGGCAGATACAAACAAACGGTGGCCCGAAGAACCCCGAGCGGTCGGAAAACGAGCCTTCAGACGCTGCAAGAGGACGAGCGCGGCGAAGGTGACCGATGAGTGGAGCTTGGTCCTGTGCAAGGCATAGGCTATGAAGTGGGGTAGTTTGACCGTCGAGTTGGACGAGGAAGGGGGGTACTCTGGACACGCAAAGAGATGCGTGATGAACCGCGCACATAACTTTGACGTTTGTTCGTGGCCGTAAAAGGGATCTTGCCTACTCGAGGTGGGCTGTGTCGATGGGGGTTTGACCGAGGGTACCTGCGAGGCGAATTGAGGAAAAAAAGGCCGGAAGACGGGGAGGAAGGACTAACCGGAGGTTGGTACGAAACACGGGAATGAGAGGCGTTGTGGGATGACCTGAACGGCGAGGGATGACTGGCGGACACTGGACCGTGCACTGTAGCCATTGACTGGGCAGGAGACGAGGTGGCGCTGAAGAAAGCAAAGCGATAGAGGGCTAGTAGGTTCGGAAGCACTGTTGGGAAGAAGACGAGTGAGTATATAAGTTCAGTCCCTGAGAACGGGGGACAGATTTCATATCACCCAAAAAAATATTAGAAAATAGAAATGAAAACGTGCCGAACCGCCCAGCCGAGCGAAGCATCAGCTGGACCTGGCACCGTGCCGGCGCGGCACTTCAATTGTTTATTATTGGCACCGCCAAAATAATCGGCTGCTCCGTGGAATGAAACAATGGAAAACTCACCGTGGGAATCTCTGAGTACGTCTCTCTGTGGTGCTGCCCAGCTGCGGCGTGCACTCTCGTATTCGCTTGCTGCCTCGAGGACGGTGAGAAGGTCCCTTGACAAATTTCGTTATCCACCAGGCGTGCTTGATCGGACACTCGGCGGGCTCTCTGCAGTGGGGATCGAGTGGGCGATGAGCAAGTCACCACACAGCTTGGAGTGTGCAAAACGGGGCGTCTGCTCAGCCCTCCACCCCCTTCTTTTATACTCGGCGCACGGAGGGAACAAAGGTTCCTTGCATGACAACCACCTCCGGTAATAGAGGCAGTTTCTCCAAAATTGTCTCACAGAAGCCCACGTCCGGCCGGATGCGATCCGCGTCACACTAAAAAGCGATGCAAGGCTCACAAACCAGTTCGGCTGATCGGTTTCCTCGGCGTCCCGTCCAGAGCAAGCTATCCATTCTCCCCCACAATGTTCTAGCCCACAATGTCGTTGGCTTTGCGACATGACCGGATCGACGCTCGGGAACTTTCCCCTGAGATTTGATACATTCAGTTCCGGACAGCACTGCTCCTCCCGAGCTTTGCTTACCGATCCCGACAATGCACGATACTGCGCGACGCCCCCGATTTTACGCGAGCACTCACTGCCATTCCATTTTCTTGCACCCTGTCCAAGCCGAGGCTACTGCCCTCCCGGCCGTGGAAGTCATCTCCGTTCGCATACTCGACTGCGTTTATTTCGGTTAGCGTTACCAAGCCTCCTCGCTGTCCAGCATTGTCATATGGGAAACTTGTGAATCAATGTCAGTAGCACTACATAAACTTCCATTGCACTCGTACTTGCTCCCCCGTCTGCCAAACCGTCACTCGCCTCAAGGCTCAGTGATTCAGCCCATTCCGGGTCGTCCCATTTTCATTCACCTGTTTACCTATTTCGACCTTCCTCGTTTCTGCGTGACTTCACCCCACATGTCAGTGTGGAGAATCAGATTTCATGATGGTCATTTCACAGAACTATCTTCGCTTCTGCCTCGCATATCAAGGCAGGTGTGAGTTTTCTTACAATCCGAATCCGATTTTACGTTCACACATGAACTCCAGGCGTGGTGTGGATGGCGTTTGTGCGTGGTCGATAATCACATCATGATCTCCTACCACTCCCACTCCGTCGCTTTCAAGACAACCCTCGCCAACGCGACTTTGAACAGGAATGCTACTATCCCATCGGTTCTTGCAGATGGGTAAGTTGCATCGTCTTAATGACAAATCCGATGCGATCCCGTGATCCATCGCCGACATCCTACCCTAACTCCTGGGTTGTCTTCTGCATCACCTGAACCAACTTTTCGTTATCCAGTGGCGAGGAAGCGGGGTCCAAGGGCCAGTGAAGTCCAGATAAGAGCACTGATTAGTTCAAGTCTCTGGACATGGGAACACGTTCGTCCGTTTAAGGTGATGTTGGTACTCATGATGACGCCGTAAATCGATCATCGGTGAGAGCCTCAGCATTCGACGTACGGGAAACAGACGGAGAATCTGCACGTATTTGGCTCGCTGCCGTCTCGAGCAGAGATACCATCTACTTCGTGCGACTTCGCGGTGTCCCGAACCTCCTTTGTTCCCTAAATCTGATTGTTCGTTTACTTCCTCCCCGAACCCAGCGATGCGATCGAGTCAGGTGCTCGGTCGATTGTGCGATCGGCCAACGGCGGATGGCCGGTCTATAGCAACGTTTGATACGGGTGGCCGATATCTTCAGCACTCGCTATTCGTGCATATCACGACATTGTTCGGCGTTCTTCATTCATGTTCATATCCAGCGTGCACCAGCAGTGCCAATGTCTGAATGTGGGCAGGACAAATGGTCTCAAAGATAAGGCGCACTCGTTAACGGTGAGGATGACGTTTTCCAAGCCTCTGTCTCCGCACAGCCCTACCGTATGTTCCTCGGAGAACTGGTAGAAGACCTTGTCGACGTGTCGGATGAAGTCATGGGTGCGTCACTGCTTCTTCATACCCGGAGACAGTTTTCAACATGAAATGGCTCCAAGATGCATGTCCAACCTTTTGTACGTGACGAGCCAAACCAGATCAGATGTGCAAGGCAAGTGTGACCGACGGACCGAGCGGATTCCTAGCATCCATGCAGTTCCCGTTGCCGACTTGACAGCGATAGCAACATGGAACAGGAAGACCTGGAGATATCCGAACGTTTTCAACATCCCCTTGACAAGACAGGCGTCAGTCGATCTGTGGCGATTGTGCTCCTGCTGTCCATACTTAGTGTAGAAAGCTGCCAACTAGAAGGAATAGACAGCGCTCTAAGTACAGTAGCCGCCTCAACTTGAAGGCCGCAAACGGTATGGACTTGACACTATATTTACTGTCAATCACCCCAATTCGGGACCTGCGCATACGTGTGTATTGCTGGGCGATAAAGCTGGCGATCAATTTAGATTGTACACCGACAGCCCGTGACGTGTTCACCAGGTCCAGGTGTCCAGAGAGTCTGGAATCAGACTATACAGAATCGTCATTTTGATACTTGATGACGACAGGCAATTAACCCGTCAATTTGAGCTTTGAAGGTCGCCCAACGCACGTTGGTCAGTTCACGCGTCGGTCAACATCGACATAACGACCCTTTGGTTCAGTTCTAGAAGGCCGCCGAGCGAACTGGTACGGTACGGACGCGGGTTCTCCCCACGGTCTTGGCCTGTCGGTACACGTTACTAACTCAGCTAGCCCTGGGAAGGGTTTGATTCTGACTACATACTCGAAAAACGTCCGTCCTTGATCCTCTATACTGTCCAATTGCGTATGTGGCTAGTATCGTATCCGCGATTGACAGTTGGTGTGCCCCCAAGTGTGCGCCACACTCGCAGGCGCGCAGTCTTGCCAAGGGTCGGGTCGTCTCAATTGATCTCGCTCACTTGGTGCCTGACCGTGGCGCGCTAGCATAAGGTTGCGATTCAAGATCCCTGGTGTCCACTGGTTCGTTTCATCCTCACACCTCGTCATCCCTACCTCGCCAATAAGGTATCACCTCCCTGACACAATTGAGTCGACCTTTTTTTTAATAAAGGGTTCTGTTGCGCTTCCCTCCGCCGATGTGACGAACAAGGATAGGTGACTCGCAGTCTTCGTCTTCAGTCTCTTCGATTATGGTTATGTGGTCGGCGCTATCGTACGTTTGACTTTTCGTCATGTTCAACGATTGATGTTACATACTGACATACTTGATTGGCACAGCATGGCCAAACTTTGACATGGGCGCCCCCTCATTATTGCTTCCGATGATCATATCATACATCATGAACGCCGAAGGATGAACACCAAGCTCTGCAGTTTTCTTCCGCCTTGGATGGATCTGTCAAACAGTCGGGACGTACATATTCACCTAACTGTTACGGCGACCGAAAAAAGTTCGATGGCGCGTTCCGCTTTGCACGGAATGGTGAGGATAGGTTTCACTCCATCAATGGGCGCCCTCAGGTTCATCAAAAGCCGAGATGTTCCGGACGTCAGGCTCTGCGCTGGTACGGTGTAGGCTAGAAGACCGTGGACGTCACGTGGACTGTGGTCCTACCATCGCCTCGCGTTCCTTTGGTGCAATAGCAAGGCCGATATAATGTCAGCAGAACGCACTCCATACCGATGGTTGCTATACACGGTCCTTCCGCCGGGACCTCCGAGTCTGACGGGGATAATGCCACTGTGTATGTAACGTATCCCTCACCTGTGACACTTCCGTTTCCACGGATCATATCCAGGAACGAGTTCCTCTCACCGAACGGACCGTGGCCCAGGGGGAGGCTGGTACATAGTACTTTGTGCTGAGGCCTCGTTACAGTAGGAACGCTGTGGCGGGCCTCCATTGATAAGAAGACTGTTGCAACGTTTTTCTTGATATGAGATGTTTGGGTTCACCGTTTTCATAAGTAGCTGTTGATAGCTCCGGACCGGTCAGGTCTAGCTTACCGTAAGACTGAGAAGACGTCTCAGCGAATGGGCAGGCGCCACCAAGAGTGCTTCGATTCCGCGGAGGCAGACGGGCACATCGTGATCGAGGTCTAATAAACCGACTCTGTTATCTTATCATTCTTCGTTTCTCGATATCCCCGCGCCGTCCAAGCACCGTTCACTCTATCACCGTGGCAGGCCCGACTACTCGGGTCAGAATGCGCTGGTTCACTCGTTCATCTTAGCTTCATGCAAGGCAGAGTAAAAAAAACGTGGTGCACATCCCTTTTGGAGGGACATCATTCTTGCGCGATCTAGAGCTTTTTGCCTCCTCATTCAACATCAGCGAACGATTTTGCCATGCGGGATATGTACAAGTGACTACGAACATGACTTGACGCGCACGACTTCATCCTGCGTGTGGCGCGGATGCGGCGTTCCAAAAAGCAAACAGTAGTGCGCCTCGAGGCAACAAGGTTTGATGGCAAGGATGCAAACGTGGAAAATTTGCCTTGTCTAGTGGGGGAAGCGGTGGCAGATACAGTCAACTTGTGCTGTTGTTTTATTCTTCTTTTTACGCATCGTGCCACAACTTGAACCTACTAGTAGGCCCATCACGACAATCTGTTTGACAAATTGGATCGCGTTCGGGCCACGTTCTGGGGTACAAGCGCAAGCGGCTCCGCTGAAAGGGACGCCTCGTGCCCCGTCGTGTGTTTATTCTTGGGTGGGGGCGGAAGAGCGGGTGCTCAGTAGTACGATATGACCGCCCGAGTATTGATCCGGCGAGAGGCGGTGGATTCAGTGCGCACCTGGGTCCTTTGGTCGATGGTGAACGGGGACACGGGAAACGGCCTTGCCATTAATGACATTGCCATGTTCAAGCGCATCGAACGAGATGGCCGCGCGGATATCGCCCGCACAGGGTCCAATGCGATTATGTGTAATGTAGCGAGATAGTATAGATGCCAGATGACTTTGGGAACCATGCCGCATCACGACACGGCGACTGGAGAATGGAAAATCGTAACCTTATCGACAAGGTTGGTTGCGTGATCCCCCTACTAGTACGAACTCGTCCGTCTCATCGAGCCGTGATCCGCACGGAGGTGGGATTTTGGGATATGGTGTGACGGGACAGAATGTGGCACGCGAAGTCGTACTACATTGCCTTGTAAGCATACTCAATGGTTGCAGGCAAGGTGCCCGAGGCGGTGGCTGGGAGATATGTTGGATCTTCCCACACCTGCTTGAAACAAGCCCTTGTCTCTACTCATACACGTGCACTGTCTCCTTTGTAGTGACCACGTTAACCAGCTGTCTCGTTCTTCTATGCACACGACATATCCTGAGGTTTTCTGTGGCGAAGTGCGGTGCTCGGCGGCCGTCAGCAGCTCCACTGTTTCTCTGACCTTCTTCGCCGAGCCGCACCAGTTCATGCTGCATGAAGAAACGTCCAAGCCAGTGTGCCATCGTTCGTTGCACCTTTTGGGTCCTGGTGACACGTCTTTCCGCAAAAGAACAACAGGACACTTCTTCAACCTAGTCAAAGAAAGCCTAAGCCCCATCTCCAATCACGCGGCTCTTGCCCCTTTTCACACCACGGCGAACTACTGCTCTCGGTGGTGGGTTTCCACCTTTGCTGGTTGCATTTCCCCCATCGTTTCCTACAATGATTCGATCTCAAAGGTGTACTGGAATAGGCAGCTTCCTTGCGGTCGTCTCTTTCCCGCAGCACAGGTTACCAGAGCAGCACTTCCTGACTCGGCCTCCTTCGCTCAATGTGGCGTGGAAGCAGAGTTGCTTCTGCTCCTGTCGAGTGCAGCTACTGGGCAACTGAAGTGACCCGATTTCTGTGTTGCCTCATAGGGTACCTTGATCAGTGTGGTGGCGATATGATCGCGGTGTATGCAGATTTTGGATAGCACTGAGCTCTCTGAAGGCTGCTGTCAGCACCTTGAGGCTGTCTTCTCCTTGGGGCTCATAACGTTCGTCTGTGAGAACCTTGCTTTCCTCACACTCTCGGTTGGCCTTCGCGGGCTGTGTACCATGCCTAGCGTAGTGCGGGTGGACTGAGGGTCTGGCAAAGGTGAGTAAACGTGCTTCCTGCATACCAAATCAAGAACATTGAATCGCGATGAATGCAGTGCTTCAAATCGAGAATGCGTTTGTTGGGGTATGACTCCAGCCTTTGAGCCAGTTCGCGCACGAGAAGGACACTGAAATGGTCTTCATGGCGAAGCAGCATTCACTCCCCGGACGGAACATTTCCATGGAAAGGAGGTGGGTAATCGAGAGATCATTAAGGGCCCAACGTACAGTGGCGGTTGTCTCGCCATTGCGCCCAGGGTCCGATCGACTTTCCTCTCACTGCAAGGGGATGCGCTGACACAGATGGGACAGATCGACACGCATTCTGGAACCATTGTCTAGACTCCTCTCACTCTGGAGTCTTTCGTCGGCGTTTCGGATGACGCATTCGAGTATGAGTTCAACGAGGACTCGCAACGCGGTCTGATTTCAATGATTTCATTTGAGAGCATCTCCGGCAGCCTTGCGTTATGGGTAGTGTGCGTCTATCACGTGTATATATGGATCAGCTCAGAGAGAGTGGGTTCGGTGAGTGGTGGTTTTCCGAACGTGCGCCAAACTTTTGATTTAGCATTGAAATGACGGAGACAATCGCTCTGCGTGATGCATGCTGAACGTACTACATCGTGTACTAGTTTCTAGGCTGGACAATTGAGGAATGTCGGTGGCAGCCGAGTGCAGCCTCATCAGCAACAGGTAGAGGCATGGGTTGTTGGAGGTGCGTACACTTGTACATTATAGGTTCCATCACTCTTCTATTTGATTCGTAGGTGATGGTTTCTTCTTGGCAGGATACTGCATTAATGTCCGCGTCAGAGACCGTACTACATCTGGCAAGGGCGCATTCCATCGAATGTCCATTAACTATCAACGTCGTCATGAAATGTGTTTCCTCAAGAAGGGTAACAAAGTCGAATGTGCGCATACAATTTCCCACTCCCTCCGCTGTATGATTGAATTGAGCCGGCAGATGTTGTGTCAATGTCACCATTCATCTGAGCCGCATCTCTCGTGATACCCCGAATCCAAACTGGTTTACCCTGACCAAAACGCCGTGGAGCATTAAGTTAAACTTAATGATTAACCTGGTTCCCCGGACTAGCGCCGAGGAGCTAAGTACTCCAAGTGAGAGAATAATCACATACCCGCTAATTCCGAAATCGCAGTGATGATCAGCCAGATCCGGGGTGTGTTTTGTTCATGGAGTGTGCTGACAGAGTTGCGCCGCACTGCGTTCGGGCTCATCCCTCTGGCGGAAAAGAAATTTGACAAACTGCACGACATATGCGGTCATGAGCGGGGCGGGTGGAGCGCTTTGAAATCATGCCTTCCTCGTATGTGCGGTGGCCATCCTCCCACCGACCGGTCTTCAGGATTTAGTAGTCGTGGTGGCGATGCCATCCATCAAATGATGACCGGCGTGAGTAAGCACGCGCAGCAACGGTCCTTCTGCCCGTTTGTTCCTAGGTGTCGATCGAGTGCGTGTTTGTTTCCGTTTGACATGCGTTTGAACCAAGTTTGAACAGCGCCTCTGGATTTTACAGGGCTGGTCGATTCCCGTCTTTGGGGGTTCATCAAGGACCTCCGGTCCGATTCCATGTTCGCTGCGGATGTGGTGACACAAGGGGGATGTGTGTGTGTGAGAGAGAGCATGGTGCTGTGACAACTGATCGATTCGATGGATCGATAACACACCCTTTTTCAAATCTTGACACAGATAGCGCAAACTCCACGGAGCAAGGTGCTCCCTCTGATTGTTAGCAAGTACGCGGTGCTACCGATCAGGGGTGTTCATCTGACATGCGTGGATACTAGTTATGATGTATCATGTAGCCTTACGATGGTATGGCAGGCAAGTGGGGACCTGGAAATCACGAGCGAGCTCTTTTCCTCCGACTTTCCCCATCGGTATCGGCATCTGCATCCGACTCTCCATCAATACTATCCTCCCTTCTTCTCTTGGAACTTCCGCTCCTGCTGCTTGCAGGTGTGGTCTGCAAACTTTCAATAACTTCCTCGTCGCTTTGCGATCTATGCAATGGGTTAGTTGCAGCTCACATCGCCTTGACAGCTGCGCACGTACGCAAAAGCTGAAAACGGCTCCGGTTTGAGACCATGTTTTTCGTTCAGTTCGTTGGCTTCCTTCCACCTCTTTTCGTTTTCTGCTTTGCGTTCCGCCCGTAGCCATTCCATCCGGAGCTTACGGGCTTCTTTCTGCATCCTTCCCGTCCCGTCCCAGAGTTCTGGCTTTTGCTTCATCTTGGCCAACAAGAACGTCTCGAGATACTCGCGCGTGACAGTCAGCTCGCCGGCGTCTGGCGTCGCTTTCTCGAGCAGAGTCACTGTACGTTGCAGAAGACATCGACTTTCGGCGATACGCGTCTCTATGGATGGGATGGTATTGACAAGGGTGGTGAATTGGCGGAGGGCATCGACGACCATGTAGTGGTTTGGGGCACCTTTGGGGTAATCAACGTCATCGTAAACGTAGTCGGGCTCGTCTTCTTCGTCTGCTTGCCAGCCGGGGTTTGCATCCTCGTGCGGCGAAGCACCGCCGCGTGTGTCTTCGTCTTCGTGGTTGGCTCGGTGAGATGGGTACTCCGATGGTGGAACGGGTGATAGTTCTCCGGAGAAGGGTACGGACTCAGCGACCCCGGGGTGCGGCACGGCGGCACTTTCGGAGTTCGTATTAGACGGGCCGGCCACAGGTTCATCTAACCGGCACAGCGAGAGGGGTGAGCAATGATGACCTTGAAGGGGACAACTGATCATTTACCTTCGGGATACAGAAGTTGTTCCAGAGCTTCTGTGGAGCTGGAGGGGGAGGAAGAAACTGCCTCGGTGGCTAGTTTACCTTTACCTGGCCGGAAAACCAAGTGGTGAGCGACGACTGCTGACGTAGGGTTCGAAAGCAGGGTGTATATGTACCTTTGGGATCTGCGTGGTCTTTGGAGGTTGCTCGCGGTGAGAGTGATGGTGTACCTTTCCGGGTTTTCTTTAGCATATTTCGTTTCGGAGCGGCCGACGAGGCAGACGGGTCGTCGGTGTCTCTGAGGTCCAGGTTGGTGAGCACACGGACCGGTGTGTGAGGATCCAGGGAACACATACTCGGGTACTGGCACGCCTCTGGGATGCTTCCGCATGAGTCGGCGGACGATATCTTCAGTCTTGCCGACGGCGCGGACGACTTCTCGCTGCAAGACATGGCCATTAGTCTCCATATGTGACGCTCTGGTGGAGCGAGAGTGCACTATACCTTCGCGAGGGACTGAAGTTGAGCGCGAGTGAGCTCGCGAAGCTTTGGGCTATCCATCGTGAGGGTCATTTCTTGGTGGGGGGATCAAGGTCGACGTCGGGGGAAGAGCTGAGTAGGGGAATGTATGTATGGTGAGCAAGTCGAACCATCCAGTCAGCTTTACTGTCAAGGTAGGCGTCTTGTTTGGTGGAATACAGCTACCGAAATGGCCAACAATAGCAGCCTCGGCGGATGCCATTCCACATGTCTCACATTTCCATTGTTGTCCCCTTTGGATCCATACCTTCGCCCGGGCTTGCTTTGTCTCGGGCTTTGACTGGATATGTAGTAGGTCCAAGCGATTCAGATGGCAGTATTGTTCTCGTCTATGGACCACCCCAACAAGGTTTATTATAAAACACATACCTATGTCGCTTGAAATAAATTTCCTTCCCCCTCGTCCATTATCGCGCTTGGATTGCAAGGCAAACGACATGGTGAACCTCCGATCCAGGCCCAAGGCGAGAACCGCCGCTCCTAGAGCTGCCCTGGCAAAGAACCCAACGAACCCAACACCATCTACGGCGTCAGAAAATGTGAACCTGAGTGAAGCAGCCCTTCGAAGGCTCCCTCGTGCCGAGCTTCAAAAACTGGCCATGGTATTCGTTGTACGTTCTCGTGAAATGAGGTTTTGCTAACGGCGCGCAGGCCTACAAAGTGAAAGCGAACATGAAAAGCGAATTAATTATTCAACAGTTGTCGAGCATCCAGATACCTAATAAAACAAGGTAAGCCTGGGAGCTGAGCGCCATTGAGTGAAGTGTTGATGCCGTACAACGTAGACCCGCGCTAGACGCCCAACCTAGCCAAGATGCAGAGGCTGGACCATCAGCTCCACGATCGATATCCCCAGCGCAGAAAGTACCCACCGTACTTTCGTATAACAAAGATCTTTTTAGCGGCACCGAATCCGAGATGACTGAAGAGGAACAACTCGATTTCGCCACACCCATCTCCTCACGTTCGGAGACGCCTCCCGCTGCAAACGTCAATGACCTTAACCGCTGTGTCACGATCATGCAAGAAATTTCTGCACAGGATGTCGCCCTTTTGAATGAAGTGACGGGTGTGCGCGAAACGGCTGCAAAGCTTCGTAAAAGAGCAAGGGACGTTCGGAATCTTGTGAAGGCAGAGAGCGGACGGAGAGAGCGGATGGAAGCCTACTTTCGGTATTGGCAAGAGACCGAACCGAGGTGGGACAGGCAATGGCTGTATGGCGAGAAGATACCACAAAATAAGCGAGTGTGACTTTGTTGGTGGGCGACAGGCATGTTGATTAAATCTTGACGCAGATCTAGTGGACCTTCAACTATTCCCAGTCGTCAATACGCCCAGGGGGCTCAAAATTCGGCTGGACAAGCACGACCGTAAGTGACACACCACGAAGCAAATGAATGTGTTTGATGCTCATATGGCGTCCTTAGAGTCACACCCGTCCCCACGCAGAAACGAACGCTATCACCGGAGCAGTTGAAGAAAAGGAGAGCAGCAATCGTTTCGAAACAAGAAGCCGAGCAACGTCAGCTCGAAGCCTTGCGGAGAAGGGAAATGCGAGGTGAAAATTCCTCCAGAGAAGGGTCAAGTGAGGCAGCCGACGACTGTAGCTTGGACGTCCCGTCAACGGGCAAAGCCGAGGTCAACGAGCCTCTGATGATATCGTTTGAGGACAGTGTTGGGACGATCGCAGTCCCTAGACCGTCCCCGTAGACCTGTAATATTTAGCTCCAAGTCGACTTGAATACACCACACGGGGTGTCATTGTTGTCGTCGATGAGTCAACTTGTTACTAGTATTTACTAATACTGTGGTTTGAGCCATAATTAAAGTTTAGAAAAACTAATAGTTAATTCGACAAGTGCTTAGCATATTAGTCATCCCACCTTGCCAACGTTGATTCGCTCCTTCTTGCCAATCACCGTCGTCGACCCCCGCCGTTCACTTTCCACCAAAGATGCCTTTTGGCCTTACGATAGGGACTGAACGTGCCAATTCTCTCCAAGTGCGCACGAGATGGCCTTTTTCTGCCATTTTTCAGCTGACCGGCGCTCTTTTTACATAGAATGCCATACAGGACGAGCTCATGAAGCGGGGCTTCAGTCCCGATGCTGGTCAGTCCTCCAAAACCATCTCCATGCACTCAAGCGCTTATCCAGGGCGCTATACAGACCCAGTAATGGCAGAGTATATCACTATCATGATTATAAATAACAAGACTGCCGGTACGTCGATGTTTCTGCCCGACCTCGGGCACTTCACATTGGTAGGGCTAATACTAACATTATCTGTCTCTATAGCTCAAATAACATCTGAGCTCGAGGATTGTGAGCTTCACATGCCTTTCCGACCTTTTCACGCCCAGCTTACCAGCCCTTGTTTGTTGTAGTAATTGGCGCCGACTTTGGTTCGTGTGGCCTTCCTCGCCACTCTCTTTTTCCGTATAATTCGTGTCGTTACTAATAGTCTTTCAATTTTCAACAGATCCCAGTTTCACCGATTGGTTGTTTGTCGAAGCAGCTAAAGGTGCTCCAGAGTCTGAAATACCACTAACACCACCGTCCACCTCCCCCGCGTCAGCAGTCACTTCGAAACCCCCAGCCACATCTGAAATCCCCGTTCACTCACCTTCCTCAACAACTGATCACCGACGGCCACCCAATCCTCGTGCTGGAGCGCCTGGAGGTACACCACTCTATCAACAAGCGCTCTCTTCGACACTTGGTCATGGGCAGAAACGAACAGCATCCGTAAGGTCACCCTCACCCACTGGGCATGGCCCATCGAAAACGCGTCGTATGGACGTACCAACTGGCCCTCGCGCAATGCAAAGCGGCGGTTCAAGAGGTGAGGCTAGTCCGGGTGCAAGCGGAAGGAGTCTATTAGACCGTGTAGGCGGACGAAACGGTGTGCATCCACCATATGCGCGTGGAGACGAAATACAAGCTCGCATCGATGCCGTCACGAACGGTGGCATACCCCCCAGTGGGGCAACGCCCGACCCAGGCATGATGATGGGTTTCCAAAATGGTGTCGGGATGGATATGACCGCGGCTAATGTGAACGCAAACTCGATGATGCTGCAGGAGATGATGATGAACCAGATGGCGCTCATGGCTCAGATGGCCACCTCGATGGGAATGCTCAATCCTACCACAGGCCAGATGATGGGTGGTGGCTTTCCAGGGATGCAACAAGGAGACATGGGTATGTATCAAGGAAGTGGCGCATTCGGTCAAGGACAGGCACATTCACAAAGCGTGAATGGACGAGGAAGGGGCGGTGGACGGGGTGGAAGGGGCCGTGGTGGAGGACCAGGTCGCGGTGGATTCACTGGAGCATCACCTGCACCATCCTCCGAATCGCCCACCCCCACTCAGACACAAGTACAGCCTCAACCCCCATCCGAGACAAATACAACTCAACCTGTCGAGCCTTCCGTGCCCATAGCTGCTCCGACACCAACACCTGCCTCTGCCCAACAGCCACCCCTCGTTCCGCAGCAACGAATACCCTATGCGCTACCGGAGCGTCCCCAATCCCCAACATTGTGCAAGTTTGGCACCAAATGCACGAACTCCCAGTGTAGGTATTCGCATCCTTCACCAGTTGCCACGGCCGAGAGCGGCGTGGTACTGAGTACGGATACTTGTGAGAAAGGCAAGGATTGTAAGGATAAAGATTGTATCAAATCACATGTCAGTCCAGCCGTTAATGCGCCTGGTAGGGAAGAGTCTCTTTACCGTTTAGTTCCGCTGCTTACTTGGTCTCATAGGCGCCGAAACTCAAACACCACCCTCAACACTTCCACATCCCCATACCGCTCCTGCTTATTCCAGCACACCTTCCAATTCCATCCCCTGTCGCTTCGGTGCCACCTGCACCCGCCCCAACTGCACATATTCACATCCCTCACGTCCGACCAACACTCACTTTAACCAACAATGTCGTTTCGGTGCTGCATGTACTCGTGCTGCGTGTCCTTTCCAACACCCGGACGGTCGCGTATTACCCACATCATTCCACCGCGGCCTATCCACCAATGGACCGCTGGTAAATGTGCCAAACCCCGAGACGGGCAGCATGGGTGGAAGCGTGCATCGGAGTATGACGTTTAATGTCCCAAATAAGGGTGCGGGCACTACAGATCATGTGAAGGAAAAGCTGGAAAGGCAAATCAAGGAGCTAGAGGCTACGAAGAAGGCTGTTCAAGACGCGGAAGCGGCGGCAGCAGCTGGGAAGAAGGATGAGACGAAGTCCGCCGTTCCTATTGCCGCTTGATCGGTGCACATTCTCCCACTTTTTCCCTCCCCGCTTTTCTGACATCCGATATTGTGCTTAGACGGAACCAAGTGTTTTGTGTGGACACAAAAATCAACATCTTTGTTACCTTGGTCTCTCTTTTCTGTTTGTTGTTATTGTTTCTATTGTTTCTTCTTCTTTCCCCTCCAGCTAATAGTATAAATGGGATATTCTCCCTAGCCCCACTCGCATATTGAGAACGCCTGACATGTGTATGTAGCATCCATCGTTGCATGTCCTTTTTTCCTACGTACCTTCCGTAGCTGTACTAGAACGGGGGCGGGGGTTGAAGACGAAAGAGCAGAATGCCATGTTGCTTTGGGGGACGCCGTCGAAAGGAGGCGGTCGTCTACTACTCATCCTCTTGAGCTCGCAGCTGTAAGCTGAGTCCGTGTGAGCAGGTTCAAGTTTGGAATCTGATTCAAATGGCCAGATTCCTGTTGTAAAAGCAGGAGTTGGTATGACAGATGAAGTCGGTGATTCTGGATTCGTTGCACAAGATCCCGAGTGCCCCGACACCCCGATCCGTCGTCACCATGGGGAAGAGGACATGGCGATTTGGCCGGCTTCAACTTAAGCGTCTCCGCTCTGAGATCGGGTGTTCCACAAGCCATCATGCCAGTACCTCTATTTCTGCTTATATTATCCATATTATACATGTTGACTTCGGAACCGCGCCTCTCCGCTTGGGCGTACGCCGCAAGGGCACTCGATCAAATAATGCCCGTATGTAGAGAATTGCCTAATCGGGCATCGGTGGAGGCGTAGTGACACAGGCTTGCCATTCCGCACCGTGACTGGACATCCGGTCTCCCCCATTGTCCGTCCATCAGGCGCATCAAGGACAATCAGTGACGAAAAACAGACAACACGTACACACCGTGTTCGTGTGGTATAAGGTTGAGCTCGCTTTTCTGACAGTAACACCAAACTTTTAGAACCGTCCCTCAGAAACACTCATTGTGTTTCTTCTACTAGTAAAACGTTAACGGCGACTGTTAATGCCGCCAATTTTTCCAGAGGCTGAACGGTGCGCCTCAAAATCGTGATCGCACTGCTCGCCAAGCGTCGGAACGATCGGTTCCTGATATTTTCCTGGGGGCAACCTCACCGCAAGTCGTATCACTCATTTGCTTGTCCCTTTGAGCAACGAGGTGTCTATACTACCATCAGAGCGTATATAATAGGCGTATTAGTATGATACTGGATCCCCCAGACCTGTCTGGTCTATTAAAAGGAACAAAAGAAAAGACATCGAACACCACAACAAAATGGATCACGGGATAGCGCGGCTACTGTTGAACAATGGGCAAAGGTCTTTCCACTCATCTAACACGTCGATAAGATGAGGAACCTGCAAGGATATCATGAAACGGGACTTACCTTCCACAGGATCGCTCTGCACAGTTCCGTTTGGATTTTCGGCGAACACAACTGCCAGACCTCTACACAATGAGACGATTGAACAATTATTACGACAGCTCAGACCAGCTGCACTCACCTTTGTAAATGCCAATCGATGTGACTGATGAAACCAAGAGTCAGAGGCTGATCGTTGAAACAAGTCAGTACCATACCAATGGAGGAACCAAGGCCCTGTGTTATCAGTCACAAAGCGAATGGTGACGTTTTCGTTTGCGACTCCAGTGCTAACGGTGTCACGTTGGACAGGGTTGAGATAGTTGTACTGTGTTGCTCCGACGCTCCTCACAACATGAAAGGCGTGCTTGATAGGTTGAGTTCGCCAGGAATTCGCGTCAACGAGGATAACTTACCCCGTGCAGGTGAAACGGATGCTAACACGACCATCAGAAGGGAATGCAGTGTACAGCAAGTTCCGTACCGGTGTTGGAAAAAACGTTGATGGCATGGATACCTCGATGACCTTGTTTGGCGGTAGAGTGTACACCGTGCCTTGGTCGGCCAAGGCTGCAATTCCTCTCGCTCCACTCAGAATCTGCAGGAGGGTCGGCGTATCCGGTGGGGTGTACTTCAAACCGTTTATGAAATACTCGAGAGTGACGTTGTCCATAGTTCCGACGAGGTTGATGGAAA
>JBBPKY010000188.1:0-36409 GCA_038089495.1 Xerocomellus dryophilus
AAGCTTTCTCAGGATATTAGACGAGGACGCACATTGCCAGTAACGTCGTCAGTCACAATATCCTCGAATCCCCAGTCCCTCAGGGACGCTTGGTCGGTCAAATGAGCAGAAGAGGCCAGCGATACAGCTTCCCATCGAGAACCCCCATGCCCGCCAGCAGCGTCATGCTTGCGGGAAAACTGAGACAGAGTGCAACACCCGACTCTGAGCGGTAACTCCGGTCGTGCAAGAAGATGTCGACACATGGCGATGATCGGTGCTGCATGCGAGATAAGGAGAACGTTTTTGTGATGACACGTGTCCGATCGTGTGTCGATCTGGTGGAGGAAACGTGTGAGAAAGTCGGACATGCGGGCGTGGATCCCTTCTAGGTCTTCTCCCTTACGAGGGGGGAGCCAGAGAGAGCTCCAGCGAGGATCGATTTCCACCGTATTCCAGGATGGATTGATCTCGGGTAACATGACCCGCAATTCGATGGCACTCTTTGGCCGAGGAAACAAGCCTGTGCCCGGAGCAACAGGAGAATACCATTCTGATAATCCTGCATGCGTCTGTCAGAGGCCAGAATGCATCACGGGATGGTGGTCTGACCGTGCTCGATATAGATCGGCAGAGACAAGCGTTCTGCGACGGGCTGGCAAGTTTGAAGGCAACGATCTATGCACGGAACGGTCGTTCAAGGGCCGGATGGTAAAAGGCAGCCGCTTACAGTATGGAGAGCTGAAGATAGCACTTGGCTGCTTGTCCTTTGGCAGAGACTCTAGGTACGATGCCAGCGCTACAGCTTGAGCCTGCGATGCAACATGCAGGATCAACGGCGCAGAGAATCGGCTCTCTTACTTCTCCGTACGCAGCTAGAGGGGGATCTCTGGCGAGACCCGTCGGGGTTGTCCTATAGCATGGTTCGTATGTGACATGTCGGTTGTGATACCACAACCCTCTACTGACCAATTTGAGGTGACCCAGTTGGCCCTAAAGCCTGCAAGGTATTTGCAAGTTCACGGGAATATGGGCGGTAGGAGACTTACCATGCCTGACGATATAAATCGTCTCTATCATGGATGATTTTGAAAGAGTGAAATCGGTACAACGCCGACTCGGATGCAAAAAATAACCAGTGCAGATGGCACCGAAAAATTCGCTGACAGCAGGATTTGAACCTACGCGGGCAATGCCCAAGTGATGATGTGAATTCAAATCACTCGCCTTAACGACTCGGCCATATCAGCTTGTTGTCAAAATTCAGATGATGATCAATGCCGCATGCCGTTCGGGAACACCCCCACAGGCGCCCATCTTGGACTAGGGTCTTCAACACGCAAATCAACACCATCCAAATAATTTCTGGCCGTTCCTTTTGTCTTTTTTCTCTACTTATTGGCTGCCTGGGAGCAGCACGGGAAATCCATGGATTCACTCATCCCATTCACAACGTCGGGATCCCTGGTAGATTGTGTGGACAGTACGTCTGCCGAGTCAACTCCACGCCAGCCAACACCCTGAGCCATCCCCATAATCACTCTGCCCTGTTCATGATGCTCCGGCTTAGGAAAGATGCTGGTGGTCCTCAGAGACGGTCGAAAGCTGCATGGTGTATTGCGCTCGTACGATCAATTTGGTGAGTCGGCGACGCATGTCAATCTTTATTGCAGATTCTCAGCGTTTGACACAGCAAACCTTGTACTTGAAGATACCGTCGAACGGATATACCATGGTAACGCATTTGCGGAGCACTGGCACGGTCTCTTCCTAATTCGAGGGGAGAATGTGGTATTATTGGGCGAAATCGTACGGTTGCCAGTACGCATGTTCTCGTTCGGTTTACTGATTACTTGGTCTACCTAGGATCTCGATCAAGAGGACGATGTTCCATTACGACAAGTCGATTATCAATTTCTGGATCCGTATCACAAAAACGACATTGCCCAGAAGAAAACTCGCGAGGATTTCAAGGCAAAGGTTTTGTTTGAGCAGAAGGGGTTCTGTAAAGAGGGAGGCGAGGGAGATGGATATTGATGGGAGCTCACGGCTATCACATTAATCAGGTTGTGTGTTCTATAGGCAAAAGGAAATTGGCTACAACTTCGGGTACCACTGCGGAGCGGCGTCCAGTGCGAGAACAATAGGGTACAATACATTATACGCAGCTATGATGACTTTTTTTTCCCTCTTTCTGAAACATGACCGATGGAACGAGGTTTCGCGGACCCATTAAGCTGAACTTCTGGGTGCGGAGGAGCTTGCAATGTGTCGGTTGGTTGTGGATAGAGTAGGTCTTCAATGCATTTACGTATCTCGCGCTCGCGCGTAGTATGTTTGAGCAAAATCCCTTCTTTCGTCTCTTTGTCAAACGAGACTTCTGCAGCACGAAGTTTCTGCCAACTTGAAAGCTGTCAAACAGGTGAACAAGGAACATACGAGGAGGAGCTCACGTTGCATGACGCTCGCACTTTTTCTTGCCAGTACACCACCACTCTCCGGAGGCGGCATCGAGTGGCATGGCATTGTCCCCCGACTCCGCCTTGACTCGCTCCTCCTCATAGCTCTCCAACACCTCCGGACCAAAGTCTGCCCATTCTTCCTCACCAAAGCAAAGTCTCTGATCCCATCCACACTCGTCCACCTTTCCTGCTCTCTCAGAAGCAAGTTCGACGACTTTCTCGCGCCACATCACCATGTCCAATTCACGCTTCATGAGCTCGCGCTCCTTGACCACCTCCCCGAGGCGTGCGTTTAGGCGAGCAACTTCGCGTTCGGCTCTTCGCTTCGCTGCAGAGTCGAGAGGTTTGGGCTCCGAGTTGTTGCTGTCAACGTCCATCATTCCAGGACCTGACCCATTCGTCACGGCGCAGACTACCACGCCCTCTCGTTTCACGGCGTTCTTGACACTCTCCCATAACAGATCGCGCCCGCCGCCCGATTTCTCCCACTGTGCGATGCGCGTCTGCATGTACTTTCTGCCGCAGTCGTCAGAGCAATATTTTGAGAACATGCCACGCGACGGCTTGTGACAAGCTTCGGGTGATGAAGGGTTCTCGTGTTGGAGTCCAAAGAGACATCGCCGTTTCCACGTCGTCCGCAGATGTGGATGTTCTGAGGTGATACGCATAAGCTGTTCAGATTGGTGAAAGCATACAAGATTGTGGATACCCACTTTGAATGCACGGGGGGCATATGAATTGATCGACAAGATCGATTTCTAGGTCTGGCATACTGACGCATAGTGTATGGAACCATTCGTCACAACTAAGAGTCTTACTTCAGTATACGAACCTTTGCGATCCCATCCGACACTCACCGATCGCACGCAATCATCATTCGGTCTTCATCGTACTGTGTCTTGCATACGCAGTAGAGTTTATCATCCTCCTTGTCGCTGTCGTCTGCCTCTGCCTCTGGTTCCGGGACAACATCATCAACAACGCATGGGATAACAGAAGTAGAGCGTGACCGGGCATTGACGTTTACCGCGCCTTTGGGAATAGCAGCTTTTAAAGAGGCATCCACCACGTTGGGTTTAGGTTTGGGTTTGGGAACGGGTTTGGCTCGTGGTTTGGGAGGCTGCTTCGGTTTAGCGGCGGGCTGAATGGCGAGGATTAGTCAATCGCGTAATGAAATGCGATATACGCACTTTTGATGTTGCATCCTTTTTCTTTCTGCTTCCCACTGCTGTACCGGCGGTCAAAGTGGTCTTGTCCTTTTCAGCTTTCTTATTACGTGCCACTGGAGGGGGCATGAACGCGTGATCTTTCTCCTCGTCTGTCGGACCCCTCAGGACGGGCTGGGAAGACGGCACCAATGATGGTGGAACTTCATCAGAGGCTTCACTTGAGCCCTGTCCGGTGCTCGCGCCGGTAGCCTGACCTACATTGATCGGTAGAGGTAACGGCGAGTCGATTTGCGCCTTTGGCATCGCAAGTACGGCATGGACAGGACGGTCTTCGACAAGGCTCAAAAGTTCTTCGTCTACGTCCATCATGGCATGCTCTGGAATTGATGGTTCTGGCTCGGTGGTGTCCTGTGGTTCAGGAGATCGGCGAGATGGTGGTTCTGGCTCGGCGGGCGGGGAATCGGGGCGGGGATTATGTTCGTCTTTAGCGGGCAAGAATATGGGGAGGGGCTGTTGCGAGGGACTCCTACTCGTGCTTTGCGAAGCGTTGACATCCGTGGAATGCATCGACATTCCAAATGTCCCTTGCTCCAAAGCTAGCACGGGTTGAACAAGCCCCGGGGGGAGTGGATTAGCCATGAGGCTGGCGTCCGCCTCCACGGCCCCCGGCATCAGCTCTGCTAATACTGGCTCGGGAACGATCGGATCAGAGGACGTGAGCGGGACACTGGTGCCCGTGTCTACCTGCGTCTCGGAGCGATCGGGCCGAAGCTCAGATTGGGTCTCAAAGTTCTTGAGGTGAAGATCCAGGACGGGAGAGGCTGGCGCACGTGGGGTCGAGGTTTGCGGAAGGTGTGCTTGCGGCTCAGACTGTATGGGTGACCGGGGTTGTATTGTCGGTAGTGATGGTTGGGGATCGAGGCATGTTCCTTCGGCAGGTGTTCGCGGGCGAGGCTCCGATGGTGGGTCATGAGGTGGCGACGGCTTGCAAGTGGATAATGGAGGCGTAGTCACTGATGAGCTGGTGATGAGACAGCGCGACCACAGATAAAATGGAGAGGGAAGCACACCATTTTCCACGACATCCTGCCGCAACGCGGTTGGCCGATCTTCCTTGGCTGGTCGTTCACCATGTCCGCTTTCACTTGTTCCCGACCACGTAGCAAGGCCCCCTGGCATGCGTGCTGGCGAGACGCGTCGAGATGGCCCACGAGCTGTTGGTTGCTCTTCCCAAACGCGGATTGGGTGGCGCTCAAGGAAAGGAGCCTCCTTGACAGGCATGCTCTTTACGTTGTCCATCGTGGGGTCGGCTGATGGCAAATGGGGAAGACGTGACCATACCCGCTCCGCCTTTACGTGGTGTCTATCATCGTCCAGAGAAAAGACCCGCGCGGAGAGAGGAGACAGTTTTGCATGGTCCGAGGGTAGGTCACGTCCCGGGCTTTGGTATGTTGAGAAATCTCTCGAGTCACTGGAAAGCACTTGGATACCGCCTGCCATCCTAGGACCATGTCCGTATCGCGGAGACACGACATCGGCCTCTGGGGACGCGGATATGAGAGAGCCAGTTTGGATTGGAGAAGAATGGTGTTGGGAACGGGGATGTTGGGGAGAATGGCGGTGAGGGGAATTGTTGCGAGGGGATGAATGGGGAGGCAGTTGATGGTGGGAGTGCAAGAATGGGGAAGTGTGCTGGAGCGAGAGGGAAGGGGGACGGGCAATGGGATGGACGGGGCCGGGCAAGAGGGCGGGCGCGGAGCGGGTGGGTTCCATGTGAAGGACGGGTTGCCGCAGCAGGGTGGGATAGTTGTTGGTTGGGCTAGCCGATGGGTAGTGACGGGTGCTCGGAGATGCTGGGAGGAAGGTGGGCTCCGGAGACGGGGAGCGCGGGGGACAGGAGTCACGGGGACGTTTGTGGGGTCTGTCTTGGAAGGGAGAGGGGTGGGGCCTGGCATGGTGGTGGGGGGCGTCTCTGTCGACGACAGAGATCCTTTGGCGTTCTTCGGAGGCGACGTGGACGAGTGCGTCGAGGCCCAGGAAGGGGGGACGGGGGTGGGTGTAGTGGGAGTCGGGGTTGAGGAGGGAGAGGAGGGAGGCGGGGGGGTGGTCGGCTGGCTGGGGGTGGTGGAGGAGGGCGTCGATGGTGCGGGGACGCGGGGGCGGGGACGGGTCGCGGAGCAGCGAGGAGATGTCCATGCGCCGCGGGGACATGATGGCAGAGAAGAGAGAGTGGATTCACACAATTCGACACTACACATGTACAACGAGACATTGCGCTGGATCCATACGAAAGACCATCCAAAGGGCCGCCAACGGACACACCGCACCCAAGTCCCATCCAGTCCCTCTCCAGCCGATCAACGGTCTCAATGTCCTCGACCTGCCCCATCCTCGAGAGGGGGACTGGTCGTCGTCGAGATGCTTTTGCAGGCTGTGGGGGACGGTGAACACGGCGACGCCGAGTGGGGGAGAAAGACAGACCTGTTGCTGCGGGGAGGGGTGTCGGAGGGGCGGTTTTGTGGGAAGAACTGTACAGTGGCTGAATGGGACCCCGGAAGTGGTGGCTAATCGACACGGCTCTGTCCTCATCCACCATGTCGGTGGCAACTCGAAACCCGTTTGCCGTCCTCGACGGTCAGTCTTTCCGTCCCTTCTCCGCCTTGCACTCACCCTCCCCAGACGACGACGCTCGCCCCCCTTCCCCCCCTCCCCCCGCGTCTGCCCCCCCTCCCCAGCAGCCCTCTGCCCCTGCAAAGCGTTCCAGGGGTGGCCCCGCCGCGCGTGGTGGCAAATATTACCCGCGTGGTGGCGCACGCCAAAACGCTGATCGCGAACAACCATCCTCCGAGGATCCCCCTGTCGCCCAAGACCCCAAACAGAAACGGTGTCCGTCCCTTTCCGATCTATCTCCCTTCCTCCTCTCATCACCCCTCCAGTCGATGGCGAACGCAGAGGGGGCCGCGGCAGAGGCCGTGGTGCAGACCGCGGTGGCAGAGGCCGCACCTTTGACAGGCACAGCGCCACCGGAAAGACGTGCGTCCCCTTCTCTCCCCTCTCCCCTCCCTCATCCCCTTGCAGCGATTCGGACAAGAAAATACACAACGGCTGGGGCGGCGACGACGGAAACGCTGAACTAAAAGCCGAAGAAGCCGCTACATTCGATGCCGCTGCCGAGTCCGGCGGCATCAACGAATGGGCTGCTCCCGCAGCTGATGCCTCCGCTGGCGACTGGGCTGCTCCCCCAGTAGATACCTCCGCTGGCGACTGGGGTGCTCCCGCAGTAGATACCTCCGCCGGCGACTGGGGTGCTCCCACTCAAGATGCTGCCCCAGAACAATCCCCCGACGCCGAAAAAACAGACGGCGCCCGCAGGAGAGACCGAAATCCAGAAGAAGAAGACAACACGCTTACTCTCGACCAGTACCTCGCACAGCAGAAGGAAAAGGAGATCGCTCTCCTTCCAAAGCTCGAGACCCGCAAGGCCAACGAGGGCGCAGAAGACGCCGCCTTCCAGGGCGCAACCCGTTTGGACAAAGGCGAAGGCGAAACATACTTTTCCGGAAAGGTAGCCATTCGCCTCAGTTTCCCCATTCACCCCTAACGTCCCCTCAGACAAAGTCTGCTCCAAAAGCACGGGCTGAAAAGAAAGAAAAGATCTTCCTCGAGATCGACGTCCGCTTTGATCGTCCTGCGCGCGGTGGCCGTGGACGTGGCGGTGACAGAGGCGAGGGCAGAGGCCGTGGCGGTCGTGGTCGCGGCGGTAGGGGACGTAGTGATCCCAATGGCGCCACCGCCGTTAATGTCGACGACGAGGCCGCTTTCCCTTCGCTCTCATAGGTAAACGCTGCAGACAACCCTGGACGAGCGCTCTCTTGTCCCATTCTTCGGTCATTTTACAGGTTACGGTTTGGTGTGTCAGTCACAACCGACTGAATTCAATCAATGTGTGTCCTTGCTGTTCTGTTGTATGAAAGCGAAAAAATCCCCTTGCATGATCGCTCCACATATGTACATCTTGCTGTTTGCTTGTACATAGATATCACTTACCTTGCGATGGTCCGTCGAAATTTCTCAGAGAGTATAAAACGCGTGTGTTGTGCAGCGCCGGCCCGTTGTTTGCACGAACTTCCTCGGGGCTGATAGGAATTCGCTGGCGCTCTACCGGGCCACTGTGGACTGGCCGAGTTGCGCAAACACTCTTCGAATAAAAATGATACGTCTCCGAAAGTTATTCTCCATCAGTCTGTCATGGTCATGACGTTGGTCTCGACTCGTTCCCAAAGTACTCCCATTGACCCGCTGGTGGCCTCTCCCCCAACGCCTCCCAACTGTGTGGCGATCAGCCCTCTGCGAGCCCCAGGAACATGGGTCACCTACGCTTTCCACTCCAACACGTTCTCGACGAGTTTTAGCTCGTCCTTTGCAATGTCCAGAGACTCTTCAATCTGTCCCTCGTCTAGCTGCTTCTCCACGGCAGCTATGTCCCCATTTGCACCTTGCACGATGTTGAGCTTGTGTTTCGTAAGTGTCTCAACACCCTGCCTGTAGACAGACGTCGAAGGTATCGAAGATAGCACCGAAAGCGTGGATTGGTATGTCCCCGCGAGTTCCGGAAGCGGATTCGGGTGTACTGCGAGACCTGTGATCCCAGTTGTCTTCTTGACAACTTGGTGTAGTACAGGGCGCGTGAGCCTAAACATGATGAATGTTGCGGAGAGACCTGGAGTGGCCGTATGTAATCCGACCCAAGAGCAAAAACTTCCACGCCATGGCTGCTCTTGCACTTCATCAGACGCGCTCGTTTTTCTCCACGTTCCGTCTGCCATGGCTGACGCGCCCCACGTCCGCGCCGGCGTCGCAAACACCATTCAACCTGGCGCTGCCTATGCTCCAGCCCCTCCTTGACCTCCTTCCCGCAATAGTCCTCGCCGTACCCAAAAGCAAAATCTCCCATTCCCGAAAATCGATGCGCAGTGCCAACAAGGGGCTCAAGGACAAGCAAAGCACGTCACGCTTCGCTCTGACTGCCATTCGTCTCTGACCGCCATCCTTGCAGACATTGTCAACTGCCCAGCTTGTGGAGGAGCCAAGCTTGCCCATCGTGCCTGCAGGCCTTGTTACGACACCATCACTGCAAAGTCCAGGCAGCCGAGCGCCTTGTCTAATACCATCAACGCTGCAACCAGGCCCTCGTCATAAGAGCATTCACGTAGGTCTCTCGGGACGATCCAAGACAAGGACCTCGTTAAGCTCTGTATTGCAGCTTCGGGGATTGTCTTCCGCGAAGCGCACTGATTCATTCGAAAGGTAATCTATATATGACCTCGGTCCACTGGACAACGAGTTAGACGCAGTAGCCAGAGATATGCCAAAGGATTGCAATGTGGCGGCGAGTAGAAATGTGTGCTTGTGAGGACCGCTTTTGAGACGTGTGACATGAATGTACATCATTGGCCATGTGTTTCCCCGCGTAGACGCTCATGGAGACCCGTCAAGGTTGACCCTTTGAGCAAGGGGCCGGATCTCACCGCTCTTCGCTGGAGTCCTCCATGTTTGTGTCTACGCTCCGCTCTAGAGCCTCTATCCATGTAATACGAACCATGTCCATGCACACAGCACAAGGGCTTGCTACTATCTTGGAGAAACGTCCGGACGATGTGGTCGTCACGTTTGCAAAGCGTACTGCGATGGGCAGGCACCGAAAGGGCCAGTTCAAAGATTCTCCTGTCGATGAGATGATGCAAGCATTGTACAAGGTGCGCTCAGCAACCGGTGCGCGCACGACAGGATACTTATTGTTTCCTGCAGGCAACTATGCAAGAGACAGGACTCGACCCCCGAGAAATAGAGGATATATGTGTCGGTAGGTCGCTTTTTTCAAAAATTCAGAAGTGCGCAACGTAGATTTTTCGCCAGGAACTTGCCATCCACCTTCCCCTGCGTATGCCTCCCGCGCGGCCGCCCTGGCTGCTGGTATACCCCACGAAGTGCCCATATCAACAGTGAACAGATTGTGCTCCTCTGGCCTCATGGCCATTCGGAACATCGCCCACGCGATCAAGTCAAAGGAAATCTCTCTCGGCGTTGCCGTCGGTGTCGAGAACATGACACTCAAGTGAGTGACCCTTCAAGCGGTAAATCGTCTTTCGCACAATGGACGATCAGTGCCCGCCCAACGCCAACTATCGCCGAGGCGGTCGACAACGATCCCCAAGCACACGACTGTATCCAGGTATGAAGTTAAAGCCTTGTCGCCTTGCTTGTGTTGAAGTCGCCCGACTCCAGCCTATGGGCTGGACTGCTGAATTGGTCGCACAGACATACAACGTCTCGCGCAAGAAACAGGACGAGTATGCGCTGATTTCGCACACCAGAGCCGGCCAGGTACCTCTCCCATTCTATCATAGGAAATTAATTTTTAACAGTCGAGCCTGGATAGGCTCTCGCGCAAGGTATATTTTCAGAGGAGATCATTCCAATCGAAATACGCGGATCTGTCATCTCTGTGGACGACACGATCCGTCCGGGGGTGACCATGGAATCCCTCGATGCTTTGAAACCCGTGTTTCCTGATTGGGGCGACAACACTACAGCAGGTAATGCCAGCGGCATCGGTGACGGTGCTGCACTATGCATCCTTACGACGAGGGAAAGGGCAAGAGCTGATGGCATGGAGATCTTGGGGAAATGGGTCGGATGTGCAGTCGTTGGTATGTTGCTTCAGGGCCTATGCGAGATTGAAATCGCAACCTGAGCACACCGCCAAGGTGTCGAGCCAAGGTACATGGGCGTCGGCCCCATCGCAGCTATTCCCAAGGTCTTGTCCCAGTTCGGCTTGTCGAAAGAAGACGTCGACATCTACGAGGTATGAAACTCCCACCTCTCGTTTTGGGATGGAGCTCACTGCTCGATCTTGCAGATAAACGAAGCGTTCGCATCTCAGTTCGCGTACTGCGTAGAAGAGCTCGGAATCCCAATGAGCAAGATCAATCCAAAGTATGATTTTCGCATCCGTTTATCGACACCGCATCTGAGTCATTCTCGCAGTGGTGGCGCAATCGCTGTGTCACACCCTCTCGGGATGAGTGAGTCCCTCTTAAATTCTTCACTTGGGTGACTAAATCCGTGGGCAGCCGGTGTGCGTCAAGTGGTAACAGGACTGGCTGAACTCCGTCGGAGGAAGGAGAAAATACTTTGCACAAGCATGTGTGTGGGTAGCGGGATGGGTGCCGCGAGCATTTTTGTGAATGAAGCGCAGCCGCTTCACTCGGCCAAACTTTGATTACATTCTTGTTCGTACTATCGTACCTGTGATCCTACCTGCCATAGGATACGTTACATCTTCCCCCTGGTAGCCTTGAGTGCGGCATCGACGATCTCGGTCATTGCGATGACACCTTCCTCCTCCAATGTACGCCCCACAAGTTGTAAGCAGATGGGGGCATCCCGGAACACCTCGGGTTGGTCTAACGAGCCTGTTAGCAAGACGTAATGGGCCGTAGAATCTAGCACATACACATCTCGTAAATCGCTCGGTCGAAAGCGTTGATGAAGCTCTCGCGAGGCTGCTTAATATCAATGGCAGGATCAACAATGGTCACAGGGAAAATCGACGCAGTATAGTCGAGTGCGTTCCACACCGTGGTGTAATTAGCGTAACTGACGGCCATATTTCATCGGTGGAAGAATAGAAATTCTCAACTGGCACCACCGACCTGTTGTGCCCATGAGCGGGGGCCGCATAAGGGGCCGCAGGGCAAATAATGGCGTCCACTGGCCGCCCCGTTCCCGTGCTCGCCACGGTGTTGTTCCAGTGTTCCAAGTACGAGGTGCGGATATCTCTTCTTTCTTTCTGAATCTGCCAGAGCTGGTATGCAGTGAGACCACCTTTCCTGGTACTGAGACGAAAGGCAGCGACGGTCGCATCGTTACCGTCTGGAATCATGGTAGAGATAATTGGCTCTCCACTCGTTGTGGTAATCATGTAGTCTTCCGTGGAGCCGGCACCCCATATATCGCACTTGAAACGAACGGCGTCTTCCTCACTTTTTCGACAACTGGAAGTCAACATCACATACCACTAAATCACCAAGCCTCCCATGTTCGATCGGGTACCACGTGATGACTGCATAGTATATCGAAAAAAAATACGATAGAACTGCATGATATCAGCGCACCATGGTGTCCAACCTTTGTGAGCGCTGCTTGTACTCGTTTGAGCGCTCTTGTTATAGGGGGATGCGGGACGCAAACACCGTCATCCCACATGATCGCGAAGCAAAGCTGGCGACCATTGTCACGATCCTTCAGCTGGTATTCGTCTTGGTCCCATTTCTTGTGCACGGCCAATGGGTCTTTGAGCCAGGGTTTTGCCTTTATGACCGCTTCCATGAACGTCTTCAGACCCGAGATGCTACTGGTGATAGGGCCGAAGACCGACAACACGGAATCCTGTCCTTCTAGGGAATTTAGAGCACCACCATAAGGCACTCGACCGTAGGAAGGCCTTAGCCCGTACACGCCACAAAACGCAGAAGGGATCCGCACGGAGCTGGGAATAGATCAGCCTACGTTTTGTCAATTCTCGAAAGGTACGCACCCTCCGATGTCGGAACCAACACCCATGGGGCTTCCTTTCAAGGCAACCAAAGCACCTTCTCCCCCAGAGGAACCCCCTGAAGTCAGTGAACGGTTGTGGGGATTCGTCGTTCTGCCAAAGATGTTATTGAAAGTCTCGGGCCACTGGATCGTTTGGATAGCATAAATATCATAGTTCCGAAGACGGGGCAATTCCTGCGTACCATCAATGTTTGTGGTACATTCGTCCTTACAAACGGAACAGCTCCGCACTCTTCCAAAATGTCAACAAGGACCGCATTCTTTTCTGCATATTTTCCAATCCAGGATACGTAGCCCATTGTAGTCTCCAAACCTTTAATGCACAACTGGTCCTTTAAGGATATAGGGAGTCCATGAAGTGGACCGACGACCTTTCCGGTCTTCTTCAACGCATCGTCTAATTCGGCGGCGCGAGCAAGTGCACGTTCCACGAATATTTCAGTTAAGCAATTCACCTAGTTCTCGTCAGTCACGTCAACAAACAACAACCACAAGGAAATTTACTAATTGTTGAGCGACTATGGCCCGTTTGTAGAATGCGGTTGTGACGTCAACAGCAGACCATTCACCACTCGCAAGCTTTTTCAGCAAAATATCGACGTCCTCGATCGTAATCGCAAGTTCTTGTGGTGTCAATAGACCGCACGTCCCAGGGAAGCCAGTCACATTGAGCGTCGTTTCCGGTGGAGGAGTGACCAACCATTCTTGCGGAATCGCCTCTTGTTGGCGGCGTCTCTTATCGGCAACAAGATCGGACCACGATGGCATTGTGAGGCGATGTGGGCAGCGATAGAAGCATCCAGTGGGTGTCACATCGCTGAAATATATATAAAACCGGCTCGGAACACTCTGGTCTGGGCATACACATGTCAAGGAGATAAGAGCAATCGCTAGTTCTGATATGAGGTCATCCCATGGTTGAGCACGAGCACGCGGACATATCACGGGATCCAAAAGCAAGTCTATATGTAGAAAAGTTTTGACGAATTTCCGGCGACGAAAGGATGGACCCGCAGATTCTGAAAAAGAGGTATTAGCCTGCGAACGCGCAAAGGATCGATATCGAATAACAAGAATCAGAGAATCGGTAATGTCAGTGATGCAGAGGCCGTAAGGCTGTAGCTCTGCATCAAGTCGACTAAGAGGTGCCAGTGGTGGTTGATTATACAACGCTCATCACGGGTGCAAGCATGGCAGAACAAGAAACGTTTGGAACTCACATCAACAAAGTCCTATTGAGAAAAAGCAAACCCTCCGACGTCACATTTAGCACATTATTGAAGCGGCGATTGAAGTGTTTCCCAGCGGCGACTTTGATAAGGCCTCTATACTACTAGTATGGGTCCGGTTACATAATGCCCCAAAGAAACTGATCACCAGATTGGATAATTCAAGCCCATATGCATGCGTCGTTAGCCCGATCAAACCATATTACAATGTAACGATCAAGATACAGGAGGTGTAGATAGCTTAAGCCGAGTGTCCAAACTGTGGCAATGATTCTATGTTTGCAAGGTATCTATTCATTTTGTTGCGAGGACGTGTAGTTTTGCCAATGAAACGACTACTGGTACAGCGAAGAATGCATAGCCGACCCAAACCACTGGCACAATGATAAGCATCTATACATGATCGAGGAAAATTGAATGACAGCTTACTCGTGAAAGCATTGCTTGTATCCGCAATGAGTGGTGGACCATTTTCTCCCTGGCCTTGGATACTCTGGTTGAAATCGTCCGCCGCCTTCCCAAAGTACATGCGAACAATGAGGAAAGCTGCCAAGCCTATAACGTACAAATCTCAGTACGAAACATCAGTGCTTGACACTGTACTACATACCGACGAGAAAAGAGGAGATACCAATCCATGCGGAAACCTGCTGGACCATTGGTTTTTCCCAAACATTTCCTGCCTTGCCCATTAGGTGTCGAAACGAGATTCCAGTGAACATGATCAAGAAAAGGATGGAGAATGCTAGCGATATCGCGAGAAACACCGGTGCAACAGTGGGAGGTGCTGCCAGTACAGAACTAGGTGTATTTGAGGTAAACACCGAGGCATCTATCGCGTCAAAGCTATATCATATTCGCAACGGCACATGATGGAAAGAGTACACACTGTAAAGAGGAGAGATTGAGGGCGATGTGCAAGTTAGAGTTGCTGCATTGTTTGGCTTGGTACATGACCCTATAGTTAGGTGAGTTCCTATTGATCTACTCATGCATCAAAGACCTGCCTAGCATCCCTATAAGCATACTGGGGCCATCCACGGCTTCGTTCGAGCCAGGCTGTGTGAGCACCGTGGACGGCGTTACCGTCAAGAGCGACACCTGACTGTGCAGCATGACCACCGGCGCGAGGTACGCGAAAAGTATAAGGAATAAGGACGTGAGCATCAAAACGGGTGTGAGGTACAGAGTAGTGGCTTTCGAGATGTCGGCGAGCATGGCAGTGATGAAATTCGCAAGAAGTGATAAACGAGAGTCCTGCTCCAAGATTCAACTGCGAGTAAGCCAGTACCGCAAGGTGCGAGAAAATAAAATGGGTTTTTCATCGTAAAAGCTCCAGCTTTTATGAGGACATTGGCGACGCCGTGGCTGAATTGGGACTGCTTGTTGTACGATGTCAATTGTTCTCGGAATGGGCAAGCTTGGCGCGCCTCGCCCGCAAGGTCCAGGCTACCACGACCGCCTGTATAAACAAGGATGCACGAAACAATTGTCTCCCGAACAATGTCGACAGGATCCCGGACTTGTTTACAGAACGTTTCCGAACGTTGTAGCGCTAAATTTCTGACCGCTACAACATTCTGAAATGGACCCTAACAGTCACTCATTGATCTGCACCGAATCGCATCGAAAAATCTTGAATGAAGCGACCGTTTCGAGACTGCATAATATCATACAATACGTCAGGTAGTAAAGCAACCCAGTCAGTGATGGTAGTACGTATGCAACAGGGTATCCGATGATAGACGTTAGACAACATAATAAAGAACCAAGGCAAACGAACTGGCGATACAATAGTAAATTTCCGGGTACAAGTAGGGGCCCATCACCATTGGAATAATCTGCGGATGAGAGCAGTGTCTCTTCCCTGTGTAAAGTGACCATCGTCTCGTGAGATCGACCGAGGCAGGCTTGGTCTGAATGGTTCATCAATAGCATCCGAATCCGAAACTGGCGCCATTCTGGAAACCTGCATCTGTAGAGCTACTCAGTTTGGGAATTTCAGACCAAAAGGAAGGATGCTAACCTCCTCCGGCATCACATATTCATTGAACACCAGATGCCTAATCTTTGGTCGTTCAAGGAAGTTGTAATCAGATGTCGTTTGGCACTGTAGTTGGCAATGGGTTGTGCTTTGGATGAATCTTCCAAACATGTTGAACTTTCCCCAATGAATTTTGCTAGTCTCGGTGGCGCTGAAATCCGGGTTTCCTTCGTGAGCACGGATGAGATCCGACATATGTACTTCCCTGTAAGACCGTAACTGTTTTCAGTTGATTGCGGTCATTGATATATTCACTTACAAAGCAGGAATGCATGCTCCTTTAGTGTTTTTCAACGCCATCCGGTAGGCTTGGTGGGCACCCCTGTGTTGGAGCAGGACATCCCATGACAAAAGATTTTTGTAGTGATCTGGTGTTTTGGTTTTGAATATTTCCATCGTATCGTCGCCTTGAAAAGTCGAATTGTTTATTCCGGCGACGAAGGCGCGGAGCGCAGAATAGTTGTTCAGAGCACGGAGTTTGTGGGCGATATCCACGAATTTCTCGATTTGCTTCGCTCGATTTTTGGGTTTGTCGTGGCATAAGATTAGAGACACAACCCTGCGGAAGTGTTAGATGTAGACGAGGTGCACATATGACACCTACCAATCCGCAAGATGGTTTGAAATAGCGTTAAACCGCGAGATAGAGTCAGATTCGGGATCTTTGCGACCAGGAATGAGCGTATACCGGAGCCAATGTCTCGGCTATAAGGCCAACATGGTGAAGGTACAATGCATATCTCGCAAATTGACATACCTCTATTTCCATAAACAGTTTGGCTTCAACACGAGTGATTTCTTCAGCGATCTCGGAACAATCGTAGTTCTGTAACTCTAATGACTGGCGATACAATTCTTTGAGGAGCTGCTTTGGTGATATCTCGGTAACGTCAGGTGGGTGCGACGAGGTGACGGGTATGATCAATGCCTTTGCACTCAAAGGCAAGCTCTGTTTACGCTCTCTTGAATTCGAGCCAATCGAATTTTCGTGGGAGGGTGCCACAGAGGACAGGTTGGACGACGCCGAATCCGTGGTTACTGCAAGTGTGTCATCTTCACCGTCCGATATACTGTAGGGATCATCAGCATCGTCGAGCAGGTGGTCAGCCTTATGTGCCCAAGCTGAATCGGAATCGTCGATGTTTGGAAGGTGTTCCAGAAAAGGGAGAAAGTCGGATCCGTAATGCAAAAGATAACTCTTGCCGATGATGGATTTCACCAAAGCGCCCAGAGCACCTGCTGCACCTGGAGCAGCGAAATCCTGTGGATAAGTATGCACCCAAGTCTCGAGTAGATGACAAATCCTGCAAGGGGGTGATCAGATGCTTGCAGCAAAATACTAACTCGCTCACCTCATCTGAGCATAGCTAGCAAACATGGGATCGCCTAATGAATTATCAAGTTGTCGCATACGCTTCTGCATAGCCAACAAGATACTTCGAGGGCTAGCAAATCTCCGATAAGTGAGTAAGAAATGGGCAATGAAAGTTGGATCTGAATATCAACGTCAGAAGGAATACAACCGCGTCATCTTCGGGAACTGACCATCTCCGCTGACTGCAAGAAATAGGAGCTTGTCAAGGAGCTCGTCCAGAGTGGCGTATTGGACCGATCGACTTTTCAGCAACAGGCTCAATCGGAAGCAAGGTTGTGCAGAAAAAGAACACCCACGGTTCTTTCTCTTTTGGGCGGTCACCATCCTCAAGTCCATTCAATGGATCACCTTTCACTGGATGCGAGGATGACACGGAAGGTGACTGTAGGCTGTTGCTCGCCACGAGGCTAGTGACACTCCGTGCATTTGATAGTTTGCGTTCGATTGAAGTGCGAGACCTCGCTTTCTCGTGCTCCGAGAACAAATCTGACGTTGAGCGGGCACGCGTTGGGGACGTTGCAAGTGGAGGAGGCGATGATGGAAGGGTAGACGTTGGTGAAAGTCGAAAAGAGCTGGCCTGCGACATAGTACGGACAGAGGGGACAGAAGAAGACGCAGTAGGCGTCGCTGGGGTCGACCCTCGCCTCTCAAAAGGGAATGGAGAAACCAACGTTTCCGGTGATGCAGGATTTCGAAAGTCGGTGTCTGTACGCACAGCACGGTTAAAGTCAGATATTTAATAACGTCCAAACACTCACTTGGTAGTCTAAGGATAGACATCAACAAAAATTTGAAGGCTTTTCTCATCTTCCCTACGTCGCCGACATGATTTACTTGTACCAGGCCAACGTCGTGCCGTTGGAATAAACTCAGGGAAGCCTGAGGGTCAACGGCCACTGGGAGATCAGACTTCAGAGCGACGGCAATGATAGAGTACTTCATCGGACGTATCAGTCCTTGAAGTGAACGGTAAGTGATTAGAACAAGCCAAAGGATGGAATTTGACGCACGGAGAAAGTTGGAGACAGGCACAAATGACGATACATCCGCGCTGTCATAACATACAAAGATACCATCTACGCGGGGGGGCGAAGTCAGCCTTGTTATGTCCAATTCGTGAATCACGATCGAGACACTCGGTGGCTCCCGTTGCTTTACCCAGTCGAGTCGCCTAGTGTCTGAAGAACGTGAGGAATAGACTAACGAGCGAATATAATTATTGCTTACAGCGGAAGGGTGCAGAGATTGAACTTCCTGACATAGCGAAGAGTGGATTGAAGTCTTCAACACCATAAGCCCTTGCATCCTCTGAAACGAACGTAGACTTCCCACAACCAGGCGTGCCCACGACAGCGATAGAAATCTCCTTGGGAAACGACTGCATTATCTCAATTTAGCTTGGTGATCCCTCAATTTAGCTGGCTCCTCACCATTGGCTGAATCGTATCGGCCAGCAAGCCTCTACCTCCGGAGTTTGCCTGCAACCCAAGACTACCGCTCCTGACACGGCCGGATATGACATCTGTGAGGGAAGAATGTCTCGGGAAAGACTGAAGGGATGTCGTGGAATGCAATCGCCGAGTGTCATCGCATAGCGCAGGCTGGGGAAGTTGGTTTGGCATGCTGTTCGCTGGGACAGCGGGTAATTGGTTGCGAGCAGGAAGCTTGAGGTCACCGGGACGACGAGATTGTCGTGTTTGCTCCTTGCCTTTTACCGAGCCTCTCCTACTTTTATCGCCCACCTTTTTCAGAGGCTGCCAGGACTCGGATTCAAAGGTTTTCTCCACGGCATAATTGTGACCGTCGCTCCCAGCACCCATACTTATGCCACGAGTGCGAACGTACAATGGGACGGCTTCCACGTCATGGCGACGTGCGGAGTCGACGGACAACTCTGTCCTGCGAGTTCCAGATGAACCAGCTGGGGCTCGAGGTCGCGAACTAGATGAGGTAGACGAGTTTTCTCGTTCGTAGATGACGAAGGAATCGGCGGAGACGGACTTGCGGAGATTTTGTTGTGGGGGATGATGAGCGGGTGGGGCTGGAGGGGTGACGGAGGTGGAATCGTGGGGGGTGACGGACAGCGAAGAGTGGTGTGAGTGAGCGGAATCGTGGTCGGTCTCGTCGTGCATCGTTATGGGGGGGAGGGTCGGGATGGCGGGCAAAGAGTGAGGCGTCGAGCTGGTAGACATTGCAGATTCAGACGACGATCATGGAGAACAGCGAGCTGCGTTGTCGTGGGCGGCGTAAACAAATCCGAACGCTCTCCCAACGTTGCTCTCGACGGCGGAGACGACCCTACGACCAGTAACTTTTTTTAGTTATGGGAACATCACAGACGCCTGGCGACATTTAACAGGCACGGCTTCCACTCCCTCAACTTGCAGCTCTCATGTCCCCTGGCGGCCCCAGAGTGCTGCTCGTCGTAAGTGCCCCGTGTCCACCCCCACCAAGTCACTCATCCTGCCATCAGAACGACGATGGCCCGCCGGGTGCAGAGTCACCTTACATCTTTGGTCTTTATCAGCATCTCATCAACCATCTCAGTGAGCCCCATCCTTCCCCAGGCTGCCAATAGCACCCATGACAACCTCTTATGTCACCTCGATTTCCCCCTGCAACCATAGAATGGAATGTAAGAGTTGTCATACCAAGTTCCCAGAAGTCTTGGATTGGTTTGTGTGACGTGTTAAATCGAACACCATGACATGCCAACACCGAGCCCACAGGAACGGCGTATCATATCACTGAAGTAACTCGAGGCAGATATTTCTATCCGAGAGAGCCAGGTCGATTTGTCCCGCCCTGCCTCCAACCTTGCCACTCATCTCTCCTTAGATGGCGTAGAGGGTGAAATATCAGATACCCCCAGACAGTTGAACGAACAAGAGATCGCAGAGTGGGTTCTACTGGACGGTGTGCGGTCACTAGTTAACTTGTCTTGTGACCACCAAACTCACCTCGCGTAATACTCTCAAGACTCCTGCGACCTGTACGAATGTTGCTCTCCACAATTTATACCCCGGAGAAATTGATCTCGTCGTATGTCCATGACTACCGTACTTATCTTATTGACCGTCAACCCCATCCAGATTTCGGGACCAAACTTTGGTAGGAATGCATCAGGTTGGCAACTGCAATTCTATCAATAGGAAACGGGCTCATCATGTTTTACAGACGCGTTTTCCCTCTCATCAGGTACTATCGGTGCAGCAATGTCTGCTGCACTATCTCGCACACGTGCGATTGCAATCTCGTATGGCAACGTGCTCCATCCCACACCCCTCAAATTACATGAGCCCGCACATAGCCTTTCCGTCCGTATCGTGGAATATCTATGGACAAATTGGGGAAAGGAGCCGGATGGAACACGCGACGGCGACGTGGACTTGTACAACGTGAACCTTCCCATGATCCATAAACTTGCGGACCCTGAAGGTCTACAAGTATACTGGACACACGTGTGGCGTAGCTCATACGGCCGCCTCTTCAAACACGTTCCAGTGGTTCATGGATCTCAGACGGAGATACATCCAGATAATCCTGACACTCTCAACGGGCCTATCTCCACAGGCAGCGCAGCTCAGGCGGATGCTTACCTGGCGTTCAAATTCGCTCCTGACATCCAGCATCTTGTCAACCCGGATTTGACGACTGTACCTGTAGGGACAGATGGGTGGGCATTCGGAATGGGGCATGCTAGCGTTACCCCCATGCGATCTGGTTTTGCTGAGGTTGATTTCCAAACCGAAGACGAGCCACGAAAGGTGAAGTTGTAGCGCGGGGTCAATTCACTCTAATCTACTGAGAATGATGAGAATGGGGTATGACAGAATATATTCTATCTGGTGTTATCGTCATGAAATAATCAATATTAATGTCTGCCTAGACACGATCGTTCGCAGGGACCTAGAGCAAAGATAGTAAGATCTGCATGGTAGCTAGTGCGGCTGCAATATGTAAAGCGGGCAGTAGATCAACGGAGCATCGTGGCAATGCGCCTGAAGAGGTACTGGACAAAGTTGCCGACTTGTAGACCTTAAGAGAGTTGATAATCCACGATGCGTTCTACAAACGGTTCGTCAAGGTAAGAATCTCGAGTGCAAATACAATACTTGCAACAAAATTCGATGGGTCCATCAGTATCCCGGTGCAAGTTCCGGGACATCCAGAAGTGGAATAGGAATTACCAGCCCAGTCACCTTGTTTGGACGAATTAGCGAAGGAACCGCCTTACCACGCTCAGAGGTCTTACCGCAGAATGTGATATCTAGAGATACAGTGAGCTCTAAAGTATGAATAAGTCTGGAGGACATACCGAAGACGATCGAGTGGTTGGCGAAGTATTGTGAAATGTTGCAATTCGTTGAATCAAGTGCTGCGACGGGTTCCCCCCAGGTCGACGGGTCTGGTAAACCCTGGGTGATGTCTTGGGGAATGGCAGCACGATAGAATGACCCTGAGCCAACGTTAGGCCTCAAACAAACAAACAAACTCATGAGCTGACAAACTGCAATCCCACTTGAATCCCATTTCATCGCAAACACACCGCCACTTTGCGAATCAAAATATGGGCCATAGGACGCCCTGCTCCATTCCGTAATCCCGCAACCAGCATTATTATTGATCAGTGCATTGCACTGTAAGTTGTCTACGCCATTAGTTTGCTGAGTAATGTTAGTGCATCTGATCAACCAGCGCCGGTGGCGATGACCTACTACGATTGTGCCCGTGAAATTAGTCGTGGACGTCAGATTGCACCCTTCGTGAAGCTTAGCAAAGATCAGGCTGTTTTCACTGGCCATACCTGGAGCAGTATGCCATGTAACTTGGTTGTGTTCGTTGTCGTGTACACCCTCGATAATGTCTATTTCGCCGTTCTTCAGCAGAGTCAAAAGGAACTCTCAAGATGGCGAGCATACGCACCCATGGCCAAGTGCCATCTCCTACGGTCCTAGCAGCAGTACGATGTCAGGAGGGTAATTTATCAAGAATACTTCATTGAATACCAAAACGCGGGCCATACACCTACAGGTCAGGTCAGAGAATGCATGCACGAGCAGGATAAAACCACGACACGAACCGCATCCAAAGGGGGCCATATCCAGGTCCAACACGAAAAGACCGGTGTTGTACGTAGCTTGGCTAGATATACGCACACTAGAGTGGTCCATTGAGCACAGAAACTTTTACGATTAGCTGGTTGGATGATTACCTGCTACGGTTGACGCCTTCCGGAAGCCAGGTAGTATTATCGCCTTTCATAATAACTTTATCGCCAGATGTTACATACGCTAGGCCATCGGCGAATGCAGTTGGTTGATCGACGAAGCTGGGAGAAGCTTGGTTTCATATCGACTCGTGGATATTCAGACTCACGTCACTAGTCCGCTGCAGGGGTCGCGCGTCAGTACCAGTGAATTCACAAAAAAGGCTGCCGCGAACTTGGTAGGATCCACACCGGTGTAGAAGTCAAAGGTACTTGATGAGACAACTCCATTAGCACGGAACGTCCCAACTGAGAAGTATATATCGACACACTCGAAAAAACTCGGACCTGCATACGTGTCTTGGATCACCCACAAAGTTGCGTTCTCGTCGGAGGCGCGCTTCGAGGGACCAATATGTGGTCTACCGACCTTGGATGAATGGGGAAAGAGTAGATGCATGAGACCCGCATGCGCCAGTGACACCATCGAGAAGGTATGTAATAGCAAACAGAATGATGGTCCGTTCATGATCCGGGGGTATCCCATGTCGTGGTGGATTTAGAGAATGGCTGTTGGTCTCTCCGAGTCCCCTCGCTCGCGCTATATAAGAGATCCGGCACGACACCGCAGCCAAACCTTGCCGTAATCGGTGTGCACGCGAAAAACATGCGGCCACCAGCTCAGCTCCACTTGGACAATTCGGGGACCCGACTTTTCTCACACCGCTAATGGCAGGTGACTACTTAAATTCAAACCCACGAATCCAAGTGCAGCACATGGCATGGCTTGCATCAAAGTTGGAACGACATACAACCATACCAAACATAGACGTAGAGTTCGATGCAACAAGACGGTGCATGGAATCACCGATAGCGACGAAGACTGAGGGTGTTGTGCTTCTTCCAAGTTGAACGAGCTGGCGTATGGTTGTAGCGATGACCCTTGCCCAGCCCGCGGTTCTGCATGATCAAGGTATAAGTAAACGTCGCTCTGATCAAGTGCCTGGAACGAACCTGTTTTCCGATGCTAGTGAGTCCGCGAGCCTCGCGGCGTTTGTGCACTGGCTTCGCAATCCAGTTGATGCGGGGATCCCGGCGAATCTAAACCTAGTGCTCAGTGTGGTGGAGGGAAGAATTACATGGGTCCTTACCGCCTTGTGACTGGGATCTACAAGAATAACTTCGAAGTATTTGTAAACACCATCTTGATTGATCCAGTATGAATTCAGAACGCGCAAGTTGCCACAACGGCGACCAACACGTTCCTCTGCGACACTCCTCAAGCCCCGCTGGAACTTGAGGTGATTGACACCCTGACGAACGGGCTTGCCATAGGTAGCTCCTGACGAACATTTGAGCCATCACAAACACACGAGATGGAGGAGCTCACCCTTCGGCACAGGCTTTTTGCGGTTACCCCGCCTGACACGCACACGGTAGATAACATAACCTTGCTTGGCTTTGTAACCCAAACGGCGCGCTTTGTCCGGGCGAGATGGGCGGGATGCCCGGTGGATAACGTTCAACTGACGGTACTCCCAGCAACTGCATCAAGTCATGGTTAGCAGGGGCCGAATGTGTGCCTTTTTGTTGAACCCACCGAACACGAAGAAGGAATCGCAACACGTCAGACTGCTTTTTCTTATACAATTCGCTGATATACTTGTATGCACCCATCTTGAGGCTGCATGATGAAAATGATCAGAATAACGTTTCGGACATCCGAGAATATGCAGCAACATCCACCCTTGTTCTCTGAGACCTGGAGCTTGTCCCAAGAGAACGATGGGCTTGAAGCATGCACTCTACGTTCAGATTTCCAGGGATACATAGAACGCACCTCTTGAGGGGAGTTTTGACGCAATGGCGGCGAGAACCACCTGGTTTAGCTCGAGGACAGATTCAGAGACTACCGGAAATCGCCGACGGAGCGGGAGTTGCCGATGTCTAAATTCGTACAAGGCATGAACACCAGAGTCCTACAAGACTACAACAATAAGCAAGCATTGTATTCCCCGGTTGTCAAGGTCCCCACTGCTACTTAAGTGCTTGCGTGATGTAGGTCCTCAATATACGTTGCAACTCCTTTCTACGCTCCCCTGCCCTTTTCCCCGAAAGATATTACACGTTCTACACGTATAGTTCGCTTGGGTACCATGGCTTGGTGGGGTATCGATGTCCTTCGCGGTTACATGAAAGATGCAGTACTCCCTGAACTGAAATTCGGGGGCGAGGCTCTGGCCCTCCCGCCCTCCGGGCATAAAAGTCATCGCAACACGCTTTCCACTCGGTTTAGGAAAGAAAGGCACCTAACCTCGATCGAATGTTTAGACGATACCTTTGACAACCTGGTTCACACTTGTTAGCCTTGGCATGTGCTCAATATGCGATGTTTCAATACTGACACCATTAACCCGCTTTAGGGATCACGGCAAATGTACCAGACACATCCCTAGGCTTAAGCCTAAGAGACCAGGATGAGCGAACAGGGGAAGTTTTGACTGTGCCCTCAGCTCGGAAATTCAGAATAAGTTCAACCCTACCTGCGCCAGTGACTGAGTTTAATCGGTCTGTTATGCCATTCTCTCTCTCATACTTGTGGGGCAATTCGCTGAAATTGTCGTTCAGACTGTGGGCTTGGATCGATCATTTCCCCCTGAGGACTGTACAGCGTATACTTCATATTCTTTACCCTCAAAGCAAGGATTGGGGCTTCGTGTCAGAAACACAACCACACTATGACGATCACATCTTCAAGGAATTTTACTTCACCCGCACAGAATGCCCGTCAACCCCAGAAATTGCTTCAAACTCTGTGCTTGTTGCTTGCCAGCCCCCATGGGTACTCTCTAGCGAAGACATGTGGCAATTTACCGAGCTACAATCCGTAAGTCGTGACCAGCATATCTTGGGTACAAAAGATTGACCATCCTAGCTGCCCGCTGGCAACACCCGCTTGCGAGGGAAAGAGCGTCTTTGGTGCAAGGTTCATAATTCTCCTTGACTATTGATGGAGCTCATTCGTCTTAGCTTTGGGACTTGTGTGTCCGCAAACAGTGTTTCTATTTTATTATAACATCTTATCAACATTGGACGTTTGGGGTCTTTTCGGATGGTAATGCGCACACGTTTATCTTCGCTTTTTTTTTTTTTTACCAAGATAATCACTAGGATGGACGAATGCCTATATTTCCCCACCGTTCGATGCGCGGACAAGGCAACCTACTGTCATGCACGCCATCTTATATTGGCTGGCCTCTGCGCTTGATATCGACGATGGCTATTCCCCCCCGAACGTAAGCCGTATCCAATGCTGATCGAAGACAGCATTTTCTCATTAGTTTGTTCTTCAATGTAGCTACCGGAGCCAGTTGAATACGTGATGGGGCAGTTTGACATACCACCGTCTGAAACTTGCGGTCCAGATACCATTCAAGAATCTTTATCAAGCTGGGCAGGACAGAGCGATGGTAAGCTTAACCAGACTAATATACATTTCAATGCTGAGTTTTTATTGCAGAAGTTTCGCCGTCTGCCCGTGCAGATGCTCCATTAGATATGTCCGAGGAAGGGGATGATGGAAGTCCGGTGTCCGAGTCGTATATCAAGCCAAGGGACCCAACTGAGACCCGGCAGATGGTCGAACGATGGCGCGCGACCCTGCCAATCACGCGTGTTGACCGAAGAAAGGGAAGAAAAATGAATGTGCAAGCGCCTTGCAACTCACTCTCCAAGTTGGACCTGGACCTAATGTCCCCATTATCAGTCGATCTCTTTAAGGATGCCGCCTCTACTACGGCGTCTTCCGATTGTACGGAAGTTGGGAATAACAAGGGTCACTGGCTAGTGAGCGTTAAACGAAGATAACAGAGTAGATACCAATGACCCGGTATATCAATCGGGCCGTGTACATGATGACCTCAAAACTGAACGCAACTACATGTGTTATGATTCCCGTATGTCCCTCTCTTCCGTTGAGCGCAATCGCAACCATGCAGTACCCAAGAATAAAACCCACGCGGCACAGATGAGTAAGGCTGAAAGCCAGGCGTAGAGGCGACCCCGACGTTTTTCGGACCGCCTGCAAACGTTATGTGCAGGATCCCAGGCAGTGCTGTCATTGTGCGATAAGAGTGGCGTCCGCTCAACGACTGGGGTGGTCTCTGGGTGAGTATGCATAGAAGTATTAGAGGCCGAGTCGGGCGTAAAAAGCAAATCTTCTGGGTAATAGGGATCTCGTTCTCTCCCCCTTCGACATTTATCAAGGTAAGCCAGGCCTTGCAGACTGACCAGTTGTAAAACATTGAAAAACAAAAATGCGTAGAGAAGGTGCTGGATGGCGACCGCATCATTTCGCTTGGGTAGCTTCAATCCGTGGCCCGGAATATCGTTGTCGAGCAAAATTCCAGCAAGCGTTTGAAATATAGTAGACCCGGTGTTCTCTAACTGTCGAATGAGGGCGGGTGAGCCGTCTGGATGTCACGATGCCTCGTAGCGCTCACAGCTTTGTGTACGGCGAGGGTTGTGGAAACATATTTCAGGGGGACGATAGTGGGCACGATCACCACTAACAGGACTTCCGGAGGGTCAGCACGGCAGAGCGTAGAAGTGCGGAACTTACGCGGAGAAAATCCTACACCACCAGCAAAGGAGATAATTCCAGGCAGGGGGGTACTCGTCCATTGCGGTGGCATTGCCAACCACGCATAACAGAACATGGTCAGAAGAGAAGAGAGCATAAACATCCGTGTAGTGGCTCTCGGGTCATTGATGTGGTCTACCAAGTATCCGACCTAGCTCATAAAGTTCAACCATATTTCGAAGTCGTTTCTCAGTAACTCACAACAGGATACAAGATTATGCTGCCAGCAAGAAGATATGATGCCTGCATACTGGCAGTCGCTTCGCTTAGATTGTATCGTTTCTCAAGCACGTTCCTGAGAGAGGAGTGAGCAACGCTTATGATAAGGGAGAGTGTCGTCCCTACGCGGCTAGATGAGTAAATGGTGACCACACCACCCCGCAAAGCACATTCAGGCCGATATATCTTTCGACGGGTCAATAAGGTACAAGGCGGGAAAGGACGGACTCACACCCAGAACACATCACCGAGTAGGGGTACTTTCTTCAGACTTACATGACGTTTTTTGGCTACCCTTTCGAGAGCCATCGCCTCAGATATGCTGTAAACAGCACGTCGCCGAGCCTCATTCCGGACCTCGGAAGCTTCGAGAGTTGTTCCGGATCCCCTAATCAACCAGTGGGATGCGAACACGTAGATGAGATTGATGATGAAAGAGAAGCCCGTCAATGCTGTCGAAACATAAAATGGCGCGTGACGCCCAAAAGCGACAGAGAGGGGATAGGATGTGCGTGCTGATAGAAACGACGCGCACTTTCCAGCGACAAGACCCATGGCCATCGATGTGCCTAATCCATGCGAATGAAAAAATCGCACGATGATGGATTCTTGAACAACTGCGAGTGGACTTAAGCCGAGGCCATGGATAAATAAACCGAAAGTCATCAGACGGACACTTTCTTGTGTCTCTCCAAAGAGAAGGAGCACCTGACCTTTACTGATCGTGAGAGATGGGTACAGCTCAATGTGATTCAGCGCCTACCGAGGAAAACCACCCCAGTCGCAAGAATGCTGGCAAGCGTGGTCCCAAGTTTGCTGGCCAACATTCCGCCAATAAGAGGAGTCCAGGTACCGTTTAGGCTAAAAGCGGATATCAAGAGGCTGAATTCAGTATTGGAAGTCCCAAGCTCTCGGGACAGCCGGGACTTGAGAGGAGCGAGGGTGTACGACGCGCTGCCCAGACGTAAGCTCGAAGCTTTCACGAAGGAAAGTGACACACTAATGGCTTCCAATGCTCAAAGAGCAAGCACAAATAAGTGCAAGGGTCCGTACGAATATTGCTCTAGCGGGGGATATCACTTGGTCGCTCGAGGGATGTTCGCCGATGCATTGCCTCGAAGTAGTGTGAAGCTGGTCGCTAGCCGTCATGCTGTCTCCGAGACACTCGGATGGATTCTTGGCGGATGTCCCACCAGTGTTACTGGTGCTTGGAGAATGCTCTCGTGAGATAGGGCTCTGCATGTGATGTCGTGGAGGCCTTATCAGATAAGGTTTTGGTGAATGTAGGGAATGACTAATCCATATTATGTATGCACACACATCCCATGTTCTACTCCAAACAAATGTCCACCATCCAACCCCTACACATAGAAGCTAGAATGCTGTTTGCCGTAGTCCAACCGATAATTAATCCTCACGTATTTAGTCATACTAGTCTGTGAGATCCACTCACGTAGCTCCGCTTGCTTGCCCGCAACCACATGCACGTTGCTAGTAGTGTGAGGGTACACAATCCGAACTCCACCCACCCCACCGCCTCTACAGTGAGCGTTTCTCTGCAACTGGTGACGCTTAGATCTTGGGGTTGAGAGCAGGGCGAGCTTGGGTTCACGAACCCAGAGGAAGCTGATATCCAATTGCAGTCGCCTCCTGTCCGCGTACTATGCATCATGCCCGCAGCGGCTCCCTGTAGAAGAGCAACCTTATCAATCTTAGTCAATCTATCACTAGTGCGCGCACTTACCCAGAGCACTGTGGTGATAACTAGCCAAATGATGGAGCTTGCTATGCTGGCGAGGAAGTGCACGGCACCGTCCACAATCCAAAGCAAGTAAGCTGTCCCAAACATGGTCGTCCAGACAGCATTGAACTCGAAAAGAATCAATCTACTCTAAACCGTCAGCGAAATTACAACCCTGCTCCGAGGCACGCACAACGAATGATAGCGAGCACTAGGCCAGTTGTGATTCTCGTTTCCCGCACTGATCAGGAAAGCCGCGAGCCCAAGCTCAGCCATCGCACAAATCGTGATGAGGACGAAAAGGAAGGGGTGGTAATGGGTCTTGATGTAAGGCATCCGTCAAAATCTTCCGGAAGGATTGGAACGAGTGCAAGTCAACAGCTACGAGAAGACAAGGCGAAAGTGTGGACCGAGCTATTGAAGTCTCGTACATCGTGGTACGGTCGTGATGTCCATGCGAAAAACACGAGGTAGTCGTCCGAAAGGCATCGCCCAGAGTGCGTTATACATGTGCGCCATGAACGGAGACCATGTGAGTGAAACATTTCACATTCCCGTTGAATCTAGACTAGTCGTCGCAACACGTGTGGTCGGCGTGTCGTGGATCGAGCGGTGCGCGTCGCCAAGCTCAATCGTACTAGTTATCATAATCGAAGGCGATTCATGCCATCATCATTCATTGCCACAATCATTACATTTCAACGCAAGTCTCGCAAGATTGAGGGCGCCATTTCGCGTTTTATTCCCTGCCATTTCAGGATTAGGTATGCGAGAGAAATGTAGAGAATATGACAACTTGCCTCCTATAAACCCTGAGGCATGCACGAAGATACAGTCATCAATTCCAGTTAACTTGGATAAATGGTCATCCCGATGGCCCCTCCATTCCTCCGGAAGTGCCTTGCGGGATACAAAACTATCGGGGGAGACAGGAACGGCTTGAATACGCCAGTTCGCACTGGATTCGTCAGGGTAAATGACATAGAGTGGAAGACCATCTCCGGCAATTCCATGCTCTGCTTCGAGTTGGAAGAGATGCTCCTGTACGTTCATGAAACCAGAAGAACTGACTGCATGCATTGCAAAGCCTACCTTCCATGGGACAAAGCGTTGAAAGAGGAGGATGCGACCATTCGGATCTTCGTCATACCGTGCGGAGAGCGCAGAAAGTACTAGGTCTCGCGCAGGTAACCAAGCATCTGCATAATACCTCAGTCTGCCGAGAAATTCTTCACCAGCAAGTCGCGATGCGTTGGCGAAGCACGACTGACAAACAGGTAAGAAAAGTATCGGATCATGTACTTCCACGCACGTCAAGGACTTGGGGACTGATTGGTTCATTCCATGAAGGGTTGAGCCACTTGACTCTGTTTGATAGATCGGTTTGATTACTGTATCTTGGTTGCTCCTGTGAGGAATACTGTGATATGCCATTGTCAACGGCATCTATAGCCTCAATAAACTCCTGCCGCGAACATGAGACGTCGAACACGCGGTTGCATGCCAGTATTCACCTTGTATAGTTTCAACCAAAGTACGTGAACTTTGGGATGGTCAGCCTCGACACCGATTTGAGTAGCAATGATTTCTTTTCCAAAATGCCTGCTCCAATGACTCAGCCATGTGGTTGCCGCATGATGGAAGACCCTTTACACACTTGTAAATGAGACCGGCAGACGACAACTTGGTCGTAAATCCGTGGCCAAATATTTCCTGGAAACCCCTCTGGTGATGATCAAAGCGCTGCTTGCTTTCGTCATACACCGCACCAACATCAACAACGATGTCGCATGCATCTAGAATGACAGGGTCCCTGCTGCGCTTCACATCTACAGGACTGTTGGGAATGCGGAAGCGAAAACTTCTATTGTTTGAGTACCTGCCGCAAGATATGTTTCCGTGAGGCGCAAGAGGAAAACAGCCAACGCTTCGTCACAATGAAAAGTCCCGTCGTGTGTTCCTATCGTCTGCAAGCGACTATTGAGTGACATACTGCGAGAACCCGGTAGCACCTCCAAACCTTGACATCCATCCGCTGTCTTTTTACAGTCGGCTGTGCTAGAGACATGTGTAGCTGACCAGGTGCACGAAACTGGGCAAATCGATGAGATCGATGAGACGTTGAGTGGCGCTGGAGGATTCGGGAAAAGACCAATGACCGCAGCATGTACTCAGCGGAACCACTCCGCATTTCAATCCATGTCAAGCGCAAGTCTATGAATGTTTGAAATATTCAAGTCTGTTAATCCAAAGCTTGGGGGGTCTACGAGATGTTGTGCTTTACAGTGTATACAGCAACTATTACTCATGATTTGAATGGTAGTTGTTGCAAGAAAAGGTCCACTAAGGTAGAGTAAAGCGTCAATGAGGGGAAGTAGATACGATGTCAGATAGACATATAAGTGTCTGCAAACCTAGCACAGCCCAAAGGACTCGAGGGGCCACCACAAGTATATGAGAAGTCCCAGGTATATCGCATGCAACATTGAAAGACCAGGCACATCTAAACAAGGACCAAAGCCCCCCCGAGGGCGAACCCAACAAGCCCAACCATCCCAGCGCTCCGAAGTGCCTCCGCGCTAGCGATGTAGCCATCCGGTGGGCCATATATGCCACCGGATCCAGATGCTCCGGGACTTGGCGCGCCGTTAGGACCACCATCTGCACCATCGACAGTGGAAGGAGCGGTCGGAAGGTTGGAAGTCACAGTCGCATTTGCAGTGGTTGTTGCATTTCCCGCAGAGCTACCAGAGATACTTGCTGAGCCTGAGGTGCTGCCCGATCCGGTGGCAGACCCTGATTGACTGGCTGAGCTCGGGGCAGCAGTGATGGTAGTTTGGGAGCTGTTACTAGAGTACGGTTAGGACATGGCGTCTCCCATGGGACCGGGGAAGTAGATACTTGCGAAGACTGGGGGAAAAGTAATGTGAGCGAAGGAGGGGGGTGAAGGAAAGAGGAATACCTGAGCAGCAGTAAGGAGTGGCAATGCGAGAGATGCAAACAAGACCGAGACTCGCATGACTGGAATGCGAGCGGCGTGGAGGTGTGAGGAAGTCGTCGAGCGGTCCGCTGTGCTCGTGGTGGGAGTGTGGGATAAAATAATGAGGTCATCATGGGGGGTGTCAGATCAGATCACACTGGGGGGGTCAGCCCCGTGATATAGACAGCACTATGGATCGAGCACACTCTCTTGTGAACCACCATGTTCCCCCTCCCCGTCCACACCGTCGAGCTCGTCCTCCGGTACATCTCGCCTCTCTCCGATCCCCTCCCGCCACATCTCATCTCTACCTCTCTTCGCCAGCGACACCAGTTCCTCCAAATATCCCCCTCCTCCCCTGTCGAATACTTGTGCTGGCCGTCCCCTGACAACGCCAAAGCCATCAATCTTCTTGACCGCCTACCCCCCCTGTCTGATTGCGCCAGCTATCCAACACGTTACACGTCAGACCCCGAGTCTACCTTTGCCCATGTACAGATATCCTCAAACGCAGAAGGGTTGCGCATGCTCTTCCATTGGGATGACATCCACGGTTGGAAGTATCACGACCTTCGTCTGATGCCTTTCCCGTCGCCCTCGTTCTCAACTCCGCAAGAGTCACTTGCCGGCAGCTCTGCATATGGGGCTGGCCCTCCGCGACCTTCGTCCCTCGATCTCATTGCTGAAGCCGATCATATCAACAGAGGCGAAGACAACTCCTATTGGGACGCCTACGGGGCAGCAGGACACGATCTGACATCTCCTTTACCACCGCAAAGTAGCACTGATGCTGCCGAGGGAGAGGATGCGTATTGGGCACAATATGCTTCCGTGCAAGGTTGCTATTTCCGTCTTAATGCCTCCCGCGAAATTTCCCAGCCTAACTTGTCAACCTCTCTAGGTTCCGCTGATTCCACGGTGCCTTCCCCTTTACCAACTCACCGCAATTTCCGACCTGTGCACTCGAATGACGACGAATCAGCCTTTTCATTCCCACCGCAAATTGATCCGATCATTGACATTCCGGATGATGCTATCCATTTTCGCCCTCTCGCTTCTAGGCTAGAGCCCCCATCCCCGAACATGCTCGCACACCTTCTCGGCACGATATCTCCTAGAAAGGAGAACTACTCTCCTGTTCTTGATGACCCATATTTATTGCAATCACCTTCAGCTTATAGCACCGACCCTTCGGCAGAACAGACTGCGGCGGATTCCGAATTGGTCACACCCCCGTTGCCCAACGAATTTCTGGATGCATCAATTGTTTCTCCCATCGCGGTCCGGTTCAACGGAGTTCCACTTTCCAAGTGCCGTTCACGCCCTCAAGCAGAGGATAAAGCGCTCACAGATAGTATCAAAGGGCTTTACTACCTTTGGAAGGCCGGAAGGAAGGGAGAGTCGGATGACAAAGACAGAAGTGCCTTTTTGCGGATTGTTCAGGCGGCCATTGCGTACCAATAAGTAGACCGAACACCTATATTATCGCCACAGGGACAATAACACAGAAGGATAGCACAAATCGCTCCCCGTGCCACATTGAAATAAAAATCAACCTCAAGCCTCAAGCCTGAACGACGCCTGAAGCAGTCCACCAAGCCCCAATAACGCAAGATTGATCTGCGTGATCATTTGCGGATCCTGAGGTGTTGAACTAGGAGTGATCGTGGTTGATGTTGGGGATGGAACAACAGTGGGCGCCAGAGAAGTCTTGGTCGTGGTTGACAAAGACGAGGGGGAGGCGGTGGTAGTTGGAGTCCATGAAGGGGTGTAACTGGTGGTCGGCAGGGGTATCGAGGTTGACGTAGCTGTGTCACTATTGTAGGACCAGGATCCATAAAGTTCTCCCTCACTAAGGGGTGCAAAGTACTGGAAAAGGCCTTCACTAAAATCTAGGCCACCAGTCTCGCAGCCAGGACACTAACATGGGTAATATGAATGAGTCATGCTAGCCTGGCAAAGTTAACAACTTGCCTCATCCGTTATCTGGGCTTGTGTCGTTTTCCCGTCGATGGAAATTGTGATCCACTCAAAGCAGTGGGCACCACCATCATATTCCTGCAAAAGTAAGCAACACACGCCAGGACGAATGCCAGCCGAACTTACAACAGAATTTAATGCAACAATCTGAACACAGGGGGTGAGTGATTAGACGTGGAGGCGCAACACTGATCAACAACACGTACAAAATCACCGGGACTGTTCGTGGCGCCACAGGCACCTCTGAGGAGGGACATTGAATCCAGGCGATTTTGCATCAAGCGGGACTTACTGTCCATCATTGAAGTATGTAAAGGCAACATTTGCGTCTCTTGCATCGAACGCGCTGTACAGCTTATTGGCGTTTCGATGTCGAGCACCATGCTTCACATGTCCGTACGAGTGTCGAGCTCGACTAGGAGAGCACGAAAGAAAAAGGCTTAAAACGAGAGACAGTAGATGAAATGAGTGCATGTTCCAGCACGAAATGCGGCTGGATAGAATATCAGATCGAGGAAATGGTTCGGAATGAAGGGAGTCGTAGCCTGAAGCAGACTTTTCCCTGGCATATTCTCACACTGATTTGACGGGCCGTCTCCAACGGAAATGGTAACTGGCAGTGGTACTCAACATTCGCTTTACGGCATGATGACCGGTGACCGGTGACTATTGCTCGCGTGCCGAGTGTTTATCTTCACGGAATCCGGACGATCTACACGACCAGGGCGATGGCAAAGATCAACATGCCTGTGACTTAAGAAATCGTTCTCAGGTACATGTAGGGACCCGAGAGATGCAGTCGGCTGCGTCCACACTGTGCTTGTTCCTCTCCAGATGCCGGCAATGCAATACATTCAGTTGTTCTCACAAGGGACGATGACTCGGAACCGCAAAGATGAGAATCTCAGTTTGGCTTGGCGGAACTCCTTGGAGCACAATGTTCAGGTATGCATATAGGACCCATGGGCTCACTTGATTGTGGTGATGACGGTCATGTGTCATTCAAAGACCGTCCCAATATACACAATAGGTACCTGTGATTGGCATGTTCAATTTGTGGTTTATGAGAAGATCAGCAGCGTTACGGTATACATTTACAAAGTTTGAGGTGTCGACGCGTCGAAATGTAGTCCGTAGCAACAACTCGGGTGTATAGTCAGGATTGTCAGTTGACAAAAAGGTATCTAGTCTTGTAAGGCTTGCTTAGTCCTAAGTGAAGTAGTTGCTGCCACGGAGTCCCTGGTAGTGAGTGCACAAAATTCGGCGTGACGGAAGACAACAACTACTTGATCTTCTTGAGCTAGGAGGAAGTGTTAATACCAAGCTGAAAATATGGGTGCGACCTTACCCTCTCAGTTTGTCTGAAGACGCCATTGTCAAGGCTGGTAGCCTTATCTGCGATGACGTCAAGACGGTTGTTCTGTGTGTCAAGCTCCTGTCCCATAGCCGTCCCAAGGGCTTTCAAGCTCTTTGTAACTTTGGAGATCTCGTCAAGGTTGTCATCTAGCTCATCCTCGGCTTCATCATCTGAACCTCCCGCCTCGAACTGGTAGCGCTTTCGTTGTTCCTTCCTCGCTGCGAGCTGTTCCGTAGTTCGGAACCTAGAACGGCCAAACCCGCCAGCATCCGCCTGGATGCTTTCGTCTTCATCCTGCTGTCCGTAGGTAGCCGCCCGACCGAGACGATTCTGAGTGTCTCTGATGTCCATCATTGCCTTCTCTCGTTCACACCTTTCATCCTCGTAGCGTTGCTGTATTTTGGCCTCCTGAGCAGCACGTTTCGCGTCCTTGTTAAAGGTTATCGCTGGACGGAAAATCGATCTATTGAGTTTCTTGAGTTCGTCAATCTGATCTTCGGCGCGCAAAGTGTGAGACTTGGACACATCAAGGTGGCGTTCAGTGTTTGCCAATTTCTCTGCGAAGGGGCGATTATTAACTAAGTTGTGGTCGAAAAAGTCAGGCGCACCGGATTGGTCTGCGAGGCGACCCAAAGTCCCTCGAGCAGTTTCTTCGGCCTCTCGAGCCATCCGAAGCGCATTTCTAGTCGAGTTAACGCTCTCCTGTTTGAGGAACCTTGTCTGTTGTTTAATACCCTCTACATCCTCCTCATTCTCCTCTCCGGGAGGAGGCTCTCTCCCAATCCCGGGACCATCGAAGAAACGGCCAGAACCTGCCTTTTCGGGATTGTATCCAGCAAACAGCTCCCCACGAGCCCGGTCCAGCTGGGACGGAGCATCGCTAGTGTTTAATTTAAGAACAGGCGACTCATAGTCGTCAACTCTACTCTGAGATTTTGACCTCCCCGTGGTGTTGTATGGATCTAGTCCGTCTCTGCTGGGTACGTACGTGCTGGCATTGGAACGGTAGCTTGGGAGAGGCGAGGTGGTGCGCGATGAACTACGAGACGCACCAGACGGTGGTGCGAGCTCGGATTGGACGGGCGGGATGAGCGGCTTGTCCTTGCGCTTCCAAAAAGACATCCTTGACAGTGTCGTAGAGAGGGATTGTATTGTAAGAACGAAAAGCTGCGACTACCTGTGCATATAGTATATCACGTGACTAGTCCTAACAACTACTAGCGACGGTAGGCTGTCAACTTATCCGAGTCATCAAAATCGTCTTCCTCTTCCTCGTCACTGTCTTCTTCGTCGATAGAGGAGACTGGCATACCCTTTCCCACTGCCTTTATTTTTTTAACAGACACTCGCTCGTGGAACCGTACTTTTGGTGGTCTGGTACTTCTATTCTGTACTCGCGGCGGC
>JBBPKY010000189.1:0-15005 GCA_038089495.1 Xerocomellus dryophilus
TAGGACGAGAGGGGGGACATGGGATCGAAGAGTATTTGAACCAAAAGCTGATCGCGTTTGGTGGGATTTGATTCCGAGCGTGGGGCCATATTCTGAGATGGACAAAAAGGCCATTCTTCCCAGTTTATATTGTATCACCATCCCTCTTTGTATTTCCTTCGCGTTGCTTCTGTTGTTTTGCTCTCGAACGGTTATAGCTATAAGACGAGAAACGAGTGGTAGAACGCGACTACAATCTGGCCGCTCGTTTCCCCTCCTCCACGACGGGGTTTACGAGGGTCCCAATCCCATGCCCGATCCAAATCCGACAATCATCGCCATGTTTGAGTACGATGGCGGGCTTGCGTGTGAACCCGACGCCGGCGGGGGTCCCGGTGAGAATGATCGAGCCGGGTTCGAGGGTGGTGGCTTGGGAGAGGAAGGAGATGGTTTGGCGGACGTTGAAGATTTGGTTTCTGCCCGGGGGGAGGGATGAGTATGCGCGTGGAGAAGGAGATGGACGTGGAACGCGACGTACTTTGTATTACCGTTCTGCAGCGTCTTGCCGTTGAGCGTGCATGTGAGGGGAAGTATCTGTGGATCAGGGATGGCGGTGTTGGAGACAATGCAGGGTCCGAGGGGGGTGGTGTTGTCTGGGGAGAGGTGTGCGTGCGTTTGAGTGCATGCGTGCACGAGCAGAGGAAAACGACCGACCGAATCCCTTGGAAAAGTTCCACTGCGACGTCGTCAGCTGGTGCTTGCGGAAGGAAACCTAGATCTCCAGGAAAAGTTGCTCAGTAAAACACGTCTGCCCGGAAGAGGTAAATGGGTCGCGGACACGCACGTCGTTGGCGCCGGTGTACCCAAGGACGTAATCGAGCGCCTCTGCCTCGGACACGTTCTTGGCCGTCTTTCCAATGACGATGGTCAACTCGACCTCATAGTCGGGGAGATGCACGTCGACCGGCTGGGCGACCTTGGGGACACAGATCGGTGCATTGGGTCCGATCATGGACGAGAGGGGTTTGTAGAACAGAAGTGGTGCGCTGGACGGAAAGGAACGAGCGCGGCGGTATAAGCGCCAGACACGTTCCACAGCCAAACGAAGACGCTCACACAGGCTTTGCCATCTTAGTCTCGGCCTACACGACGCGTAAGTCGATGAAAAGAAACAAGCAAGGAAGACGCACGGCATGATCAGAGTAGTTGAGACCCAGACAACGAACAATCTTGAGTTCGTCGCGCGAGAGTGGGGCGAGGAGCTCTTTGACGGTGAGGACCGTGTTGGTGACCCGCGCGGCGGGGTCGAGTGCCGAGCCGACGATTTCGTAGGCTTTTATGGCTTGCTTGTTCCATGCGGCGAGGCCGACTGCGGGATATGAGTGAGGACGAGAGAGGGAATGAAAGCGACTTGCCGTCGAGTTTTGGGTCAACGGGCTGGCCGATGTGTACCTGGGACGTCTCCGCGGCGATAAAGCGGATGAGACGTGTCCATTGCTGCAGCTATTTGTGAGTACAGACGTTGTGGTCCAATTAAAGGGACGTACGGTGCGGATGGGTGCCATGGTAGCAATAGCAGGCTGGCATATGTGCATTCCTGCATCATATGATCACGTGGAGACAACGCGGTATTAATTTTGGGCGGGCTTGCATCCCATTGCTTACCATGTCCATGAAAGACACCATCCAGGATGCCCTCGACGACGTGCGCATCCCCAATTGTCCTCTTACAGTGGGAACGGCACGCTGAGATGCACCTCACCAGATCAGCTCTCCAAGCGCGTCGTCCAACCGTCGATCACGAGCGCTCGCCGTACTGGAGCAGCAACTCGCACTAGCATGTGCACCCGACGTCAAAGATGATACGATGCGACACTTTCTCGAACTCCAGGACACGTTTGAATGCAACGGTGAGAGACGCACGCTCGCGGTCAACGGACCATTTTGAACGTGGCCACTCAGTTCCCTCGAGGACGTTTTCTTGGGTACAGATGGCAGCGCCACGCGTAGAGGCGTTGGTTGGCAAGACCTCAAGTGACAGTACGTCAGCTGAATATGCAATCGGTTCCCGATATTAACCGAACGATGTAGAAGATCGAGAGACGGAACTCGACGTGATGTGCTCCCAGTTGTACCAACTGCTGTCGGTGATACAGGGGATCGCCTTGCATCACACAGCCAGTAAAGTATACCTTGGTCGTCGATATCCTTTGGAGGTACGGCACCACGATCGATGCTCGTCCTTGTGCTGAGTCGCACTATAGATTCTAGTAGCGCTCTTGACGACCTCGCGGCATACGTCCATGATCACACCGTCGTCCATTGGTGGTTCAACCGCGGGCCTGCCGTCGGACAAGACATCCCCGATCGCTCACCTTTCCTCCGCTATCCTGGACACCTTGCTTTGTGTACTTGTTGACTCGTCGGCTGCACTGCGTACGTTTGAAGACGTCAACGGAGTGCAGGCTGTCGTCAAGTTATTAAAGAGAGCAGGGACGCCGCGGGAAGTGAGGTGCGTGATCGGAATTAATGGAGACGGACCGATGTTCACGCCGATCCCAGGATGAAATGCCTTGAATTCCTGTACTTTTACTTGATGGATGAGACCAAGCAGGATGTGCCCTCGCTGGGATCGCAATCGATGCCAAGCACGCCGGTGATGAACGAGGTGCACACGTCGATACAGAAGATGTTTCCGCGACAAGCATCGGGTACATCAAACTCATCATTCGGTTGGTCTAGTTCATCATCATCGTCAAAATCCGCCTTCTCTGTGGCGACCAACTCGAGCCAGAGTAGTATCCGAACGCCATCGCCAGTGAAAAAGTCGTACTCGAGCCCTCTGATCGTGTCAGACCCCTATACACCGCCCAATTCGCCACCCCTTGGCAAAAAGACGCCCAGGGCGATCTCGACGCGTCCGATGATGATGCTCCGCAAAGATCTCGATTACGAGCCCCAGAGTCCGAAGAAGGCGCACGGATCGCGGGTGTACGTGTCCGAAGACTTTTCGACGCCGCGCCGGCGTGAGGGGGAGAGCAAGCACGAGCGGGTACGGACGACGGAGGAAAAGAAGGAGATTTTGGGCACGCTTCTGGGGAATGTGGACGCGCTCGTGGAGGGGGTGCGCAAAGCGGGCATCTGGGGATTGACGTAGAGGGGCATCCGGCTAACTCGTACGAGGCACGATCAACCAATCGGATCGTCGCACGACGGGCCGAAGGGACGACGTCGCTTAGTCATTCGCGTAATTAGCGTCTCACTCAGCAATAGCACAGCATTCGATTTCACTATGAAACCAGCCAGGTTCCGTATTCGTTCCCTGCCAGTCACTTCCCCGTTCCCTCATGAGGTCTTACAGGTCTGCCTCCGTCGCCACCGCCTTCGTCGGCGCAGTGTCCAACATCGCCCTCGCCGTCTACCTCTGGGGCGTGTGGCGGTCCCTCGCATGGGAGCCTGGAAGCGAATGGGAGGGCTCCCGCTTCTCCCTCTCTAGAGATGGCGCGAGGCTCGTCTGCGGCCTGTTCTCTGCCTACTTTGCAGCTGCCTCCGCCATATGTGTGTTCGGCCTCGCAGGTATCGTCAAGGTACCCTTCTTTTCTTTCAAATTCCACACTACCCCTCTGACTCCCTCCCTAGCGCATACCCTCGTTTGTTCGCATCTACCGCAACTATGTCATCGGCGACTTTGCCTTTTGCACTCTCTTTGCCGTCTTGGCATCTTCTGCGGCCGTAGACCCCGCTGCACGGGCCCAAGTTTGTGAGCAAGTATCAAGACAACCTGACCTCCTAAGGGATGTCATCGACCTCGGCCTCACCCTTGAGAACTGCGAGCAGTGGTTCGAGCGTGGTCTCGTCGCCTTCATGGCTGTGTTCCTTCTCCGCACTGTCGTCCGCGTGTGTTCCCTTTTATACATTCACCACGATCCTCTCTCATCACGATTGCATCTAGATACATTTCATCTTTGCCCTCTCGCGTTTCTACGCAAATCTCGCGTCAGGTCATCGTTGCGACCCATTGTGTGCACATGACGCTGACTACAACTTTCCACCGCTCGAGCGCGTGTATCTCCTCCCATATCCATCCATCGACCAGAACGAGAAATATGCAGCCGGCAACGTGGCATCCACGCAGTCGCCTATCTATGCACCCGTTCCTTTGGCACAGATCTCTCCACAGATGGCTCATCAACTCCGTGCGACGGCGACGGAAGCCTGGATAAGTCGTGTCCCGTTCCAGTGCCATGCACTTGCTCGTGTGCCTTCTTACGAGTATGACACTCAATCTTCGCCCTCCGTCGGACCTATCCACCTCAAACACGAACGTTCTTGACAACCCTTATTGTCGCGTTTCCACCGGGATTCTGTTTGGGTTACCGTTCTCTTTGTAGGGCAAGGGTATGGGCGATACGGCCTTTTGGTAAATACTTATTTGGTTCACGACCATGTACTTGTTAGTGTTTTTAGTTGTCACCCCCGCACACACGCTCTCGTTGTATGTTTGATGATCACGATCTTTCCGATGTTTCATCTTTTTGTAGTTACATCTTGGTCCGATATAATCTGCTAACTTAATTCTGGTGTTATTGTTCCTGATGAAGTTGAACGAAAGAAATACGGTACAACAGAACCGCACTCGAGAACAACGACGAATGTTCCCTTGGAGATGTAATGGATAAAATCGGATTCTTGGTCGCGTACGATGAGCTCTAGGGCCTATCTATGTGCTCCCAACTGCGTATTCTGGAGTGTCCTGGCGCTTATGCGGCATCATGATCAAGTTCATCACTCGCGCGTGTCGTACCCTGTCGTACCACTGTACGATTGTTTTTCTCGTCAGATTGTCTGTCAAAAGCCTGAGTGCCAGTGACGCCAAGGAGCTGACACTCAAGGTAAGCCGAGATGGAGTCACATTTTAAAATTCGGCACGGTGTGGCGTTGACGTTGCCACTGTGCGACTCGGGAGACTGTTGCATTCTCTGCCGAGTCTGGCGTGCCTGCGCTAGGCTGGATGGGTCCAGACTCCAGGGCCTCCTGTCCCCTCCCGTCGGAACCCTGCATCTTAGATGTCGGCGCCGTGCAGTTTGCGTTTTGTACAGTCATTCATGGACTAGTACATCGACTGGCATCGACGCGCGTCCGTCCCCCGGGTCGTGGTATCAGGCCGTGTATGAAATCCAACCTGCCCGGGATTCGGAACACCGCATCGCGCCATTGATATGTCTGCTGTCACGGAATGATCGGCGTACGTGGGTAAATTATGTACAAGTCAGCAGCGTATCGTCCGAGCCAGGAATCGGACGCGAACACGGATCATCATCGGGCGCGAGCAGTAACACGACATTAGTCTTGTGCATCGTGCAAGCCTCGTGTACGATGATCGATGAGGGACCGTATCACACCGTGGGACAGTTCGCCTGAATGTTGTCTATTCGATCCGACCTGTCATCGTGATTTGCTCAAAGTGGGCATGGGTGGGCGTTTCGCCAGTGCTGACATTCCGGTGCATTGGGGTCACTTCAGCCCCTGCCTATGACATGGCTCGTTTGGAGACGACGACATCGTGGCGCGAGGGGAACGAGATCGTACTCGGGTTGGGCCATCTCCGTATCCCGTATCATGCAAAGCCCGGACGAATTCTGTTTTCGCACGCGGCGATGCCACGGGGAATGATGGAAGAACGGTGACAGCGAGAGCATCACAAAGGGACGAAGAGTGTCGCCCGACGTCCGTTGACACCCTCGGGCCGGGCTCTGTCTGCGAGCCTGTACAACCTCGACTGGTATTGCGGAATGGATCTGTGGGTGGATAGGTAGTGTAGTCTTCCCCCCGAAACGACTGATACATGCCGTAGAGAGCCCAATTCGAAAGTGCTGCGGGATGAGACAAGTTGGTTCCGACTCTCCATGCCAGTGTACGTCGTCGCCGCGCCGTTCCATGTGGCCCAGGATGCTGACGATGACCCGACCTGTACGACGTAGTGGCCGAAAAAGGACGTGAACGTCCAAACGAGCCGAAAATGGAACGGCATCCAGTTTACGGACGTTTACAGACTCGGAGGAGGGCCTCAAGTCTCGAAACAAACGTCTGGATCACACCTTCGGGGGTTGCCAGAAACCATCACTGTCTGTCAGCGGGTGCCTCCACAAACTGAAACATTTACAGACGGTGTTTGATGATAGCACTTGACGTGCGCCGTGCGGTTCCGAGGCTCCTGGTCCCCTGAATCCTGGCGGGAAGTCACCCAGTCCATCGTGCACCACTACTCAGATTTAAAGGCGAAACCGGTTACCATGATCAATGAAGGAACACTGGTGTGCGCTTATCTCTAATGGCTCTAATGTGTGAACCCGACAGTAAGCAGAATATATAAGCCCCAGAGGTATGTCTTTTCTATGCCAGACTCTCGCTGTTTCGACGATCTCCGCTCTGCTACATTCACTATGTTCTTTAACGTTGCCCTTTTCAGCAACTTATTGCTCATTCCTGCGGTTCTGGCTGGTTCCTCTGCGTTAGATGCCAGCGTTGCACGTCGCCGCGAGGGCCGTCAGTCCCAGCTCAACAATCGTCTTGAGCAGACTCCTTCCGTTGTTTCCAACACATATCACTCCGCCAATTGGGCTGGTGCTATCGTGTCCAAGGATAATGTGTGTTCCACGGGCTATTCTGCGACTGCCATCGACCTCATCCGCATATCGTTTTATATAACAGGGGACTTTCTCCTGGGTCACCGGGACGTTCACCGTCCCCACCCCATCGGGTTTGACCGGGGCTTCTGCTGCCGCCTGGGTTGGTATCGACGGTGACGGTTGTTCAAGTGCTATTCTCCAGACCGTTGTCGTTTTCACCGTTTCTTCCGATGGTCCCGAATACAGTGGTAAGGAGATGCTTGACTATGCATTCGTCGCTTGTCTCACCGTTCCTTCCGCGAACAGCCTGGTATGAGTGGTACCCCGGTCCTGCCTACAGTTTCTCAGGCATTACTATCTCTGCTGAAGACGTCGTCAGACTCACTGTCAGCACGTCCTCCATGACTTCCGGCAAGGTCGTGGTCGAAAATTTGACCAACGGCGAGTGTGTGGAACAGCTTCTGAACTCCACCAATTCTCTTTGTGGTCAGAATGCGGAGTGGATCGTTGAGGATTACTCGGGCGCCACAGGTATGGTTCCCTTTGCCAATTTTGGCACGGTCAACTTTACAGGCGCTGTGGCGGGGCGTTCTGGGGAGGGGATTTATGACGCGTCCGAAGCTAGTATCCTTCAAGACATTGAGCAGAACGGCCAAGTTCTGACCTCTACCTCGGTTAGCGGAGATACCATCGCCATCAAGTACGTACCTGGGGAATTGGTATAGTTTATTTATTGTGAGAAATGATTTGATGGTTAGCGATTTTTTGACATCTTCCAATACATAGGGGCTATCACATTCATAGGTACTCAATAAGATTGTCAATACAGTAGTCTCGTATATTACAGGGAGTATATCACATAATCTCTTGATCCCGCCCCCCAACCATCTCACCTGAGTTTGCACGACACCTCAACAGTCTTCTTCCTCTTCTGGAGGAGACTAGGCCACCCAAAATACGTAGATGGCATACCACCGTCTTAGCCTTGCTTCAAGTTAATGTTGGTGCCAAAGCATGGTAGGTCTATGGGGACGTATACAATATTTGGAATCTTATCTTACTAGGACTGCTTGCTTCCCAATGCTCATGTTCCCATCCCACCTCCCCTCGCGAGATGGCGACTGGAGCCCAATCCTTCATTGCCGTATCGCAAAACTGTATCTTGAGACGAAAAGTCACCTTTGTTTCGCACCTTTCCCACCCCATGCCATCACTGGTGGGAGGGTTCACAGTGGTGAGTCGGAAGAGGCCGACTTGGTCAAACCCGTTTGCTGCGCTCGCCAGGCATTACTCTCCGAGGATCAGGTGCAGTTTCGAGCCTGCGAAAGCTCTCGTCAAGGGGCTACCACTACCCCAACCGCCGTCCTTCCAGGGTCGTTTAGGGAACTACCAGCTGTAGCACTCGACGGGAGTAGGCTGAGGCAGTGACCATGGTGGTATGCGAGCACGACCTGTCGCGAGGTTGGCGGCTTAAGTATCGGCGAAGGTGGGTGGGAAGAAGGGGGTTTCTTCTCAGCACGATGCCATCAATGGCATTGGTCACCTCAAGAGGTATGATCCCATGAGCCAACTGGCTAACCAGACCGTTTCCGGTCTATCAACGCTTCTGCGTTCCCGTGCGGTACCATACGGAGATCCAAGATTCGCAAGGACTCCTATCCCACGCCACGCACTGAGAGGCATTCGATAAGCAACAGTAATGGTCCGGCTGGCATCGACGCGCGTCCGTCCCACGTCGGCGTATCCTGGTACCAGGCCGCGTATGAAACTGAGCCTGCTGGGAAATCGGAACACTGCATTACACCATTGGTATATTTTCCGTTCACGGGATCATCATAGGTGTACGGGGGTGAGTTGTACGTCAGCACCGTATTGTCCGACCCCAGATTCGGACGAGGATACAGATCGTACGTGTGCATCGTGTGCGATGAGGGGCCATGTCGCGGAGACGACAGTTCGACTGAATGGTGTCTATTGGATCCGACCTGTCACCGTGATTTGCCCAAAGTGGGCGTGGGCGGGCGTTATCGCCGGAACTGACATTCCAGCGCGTTTGGGTCACTTCGGCCCCTGCCTATAACATGGCTTGTATGGAAACAGCGACATCGTAGCGCGAGGGAGATCGTACTCAGGTTAGACCATCCGAGGTCTCTATATCCCATATCTTGCAAAACCCGGGGTTTTCCTTTGTGGGCGCGGCGCATGGGGAATGCTGGAAGAACGGTGACAGCGGGAGCGTCACAAAAGGACGACGGGTGTCACTCGGCGTCTGTTGACACCCTCGAGCCAGGCTCTGTCTGCGAGCCTGCGCAATGCGTTCACTTGATCGTCGACGGGTATGGCGGAATGGATTGGTAGTGTAGTCTTCCCCGAACGACATGACACGTGCAGCGCCAGAGCCCAATTTGAAGGTAGTGCGGGATGAATTAAGTGCGTTGCTTGTTCCGACGACGTTCGAATCGTACGACGCCCTTGACGGTAACAGGCTCTGAAGAATACAGGGAACGGGGATAGATGATCCAGACACATCTCTCGAACTCCAGCTAGAGTCGGAAGAAAAGTCCGTCGGTGATCGCGTGAAGCTACATGATCGGCGAGATGGGAACGAACGACTTCTTTCCTTGGTGATGCAACGTCTATGATTAGAGTGTGAGTGCACGAATGCGAATGCGTCGACTCGGATCCGGCGAGACGTTCACGCGCATGTGGGAGTGGAAATAGCCAAAACCAGCTCGATGGGGTATCTGGAACCGAGAGTGTTGGTCAAGGGGACGGGACTACTGGAGCTTGATTTGAGATGGTACGACCGCATATGCAACCAGAGAACAAGACCTTGATGTTCGATCTGGGCCGGGGGCTGGAAGCTGGTCAACAAAACTACGCATGTCGCGGGACTTCAGAGGGAACTTCAAGTTACTCCTCATTTTGGCGCAATCAGCCGCGACGCGACAACGATATTATCAGCGTTTGTCAACTATCAGACCAAGGTCAGACCAAGTTCGATACTCGGCAAGGAATCGTCTCTGAATATTTGAATGGCCGTTTAGCACTTCCATTGTACGATTCTCCATGTATGTCGTCGCCGCGTCGTCGCTCATCCGTTTCGTGTGGGGTTGCTGACGACGAGCCGACGGCTGCACGGCGTAACTTTTACTCGATGTCGAGGCTGTGGCCGTTTGAACGCGCGTGTCAAGCTGACCGCTATACTACTACTAGACACACAAACTGTCTTTTGGGAACTAGACCTGTCCCCGGGAACTAGTACCCTTGAAGGGCAGCCACAGCTACTACGACCCTCACGGCCTTCGTGTGTTGTCGCATCCCATTTTCGATATCGATCAGCCGGTGACTCGGTTGCATTGCACGACTGTCCCGCTTCACAATTTCCCCTTACTGACGTGCTGTCGATCGGCAGGAAGTTGGCCACAAGTTACTCGTGCCTACTTATTAAGCTACTGCCAGTGGCAGGCCAGAGTGGCCATAAGCGACTCCAAAAGGTTCCAAGCGAGCTTGCTCTCATGAAGCTTCAAGACCCCAAGGCCACAAAGATTCAAAATCTTGTTTTCCCTCTTTTGTATTTGCTTGGTATAACAGCACAGAAATCACCCCCGAATCTCCCCGTTTCTCATTTCGCGTCTTCGATCAACCCGGATCAGCAGAGACCACAAGTTACCCTAGTGCTCGTTTAGCTGCACTTTGGCCAGGCCAAAATAGCCGTAAGCGACTCCAAGCTCCGGGCGAGCTGTTGGCTGTGCTAATGTTTCAGTGTCCTGCATCATGCTCCATTACTCAGACTTGAAGATGAGACAGGTCACCATGATTAATGAAAGAAGGCTTGTATTCCGTGCGCTTATCTCTGATGTGTGAACCTTGGGCAGTAAGCAAAATGTATAAAGCCCCAGAGGTTGCCCCTTCTATGACAAGCTCTCGCTGTTTCGACGATCTCTGCTCTGCTATATTCACTATGCTCTCTAACGTTGCCCTTTTAAGTAGCTTATTGCTCGTTCCTGCGGTTCTGGCTGTTCCCTCTGCGTTAGGTTCCAGCGTTGCGCGCCATAGTGAGCGCTTTCAGTCCCAGCTCAACAGTCATATTGGGCGGACTGTTGATGCTGTTTCCGACACACTAAACACCAGCAATTGGGCTGGTGCCGCTGTGGTCGAGGGTGATGTACGTTCCGCGGGCTATTCTGCGACCGCCACCGATCTCATTCATATCTCGTTTTATATAACAGGGAACTTTTACCAGGGCCACCGGGACGCTCACCGTCCCCGCCCTATCAGGTTCGGACGGGGATATGGCCGCCGCCTGGGTTGGTATTGATGGTCTCACTTGTCAAAGTGCTCTTCTCCAGGCCGTTATTGTTTTCATTGTTTCCCCCGATGGTCCCGGATACAGTGGTAAGGAGACAGACACTTGACTACGTATTCGTCGCTTGTCTCACCGTTCCTTCCACGAATAGCCTGGTGTCAGTGGATCCCAAATGACGCCATCAGTTTCTCAAACATTACTATCTCTGCTGGAGATGTCATCATTCTTACTGTCGAGGTGGTCAACGCGACTACTGCCGTGGCCAGTGTCGAAAATTTGACCAAAGGCGAGAAGGTGGGGGAGAGTCTGAGCTCCGACGTTCCTCTTTGCGGTCAGGACGCGGAATGGATTGTTGAGGATTTCGAGAATACCAGTGGAACAGGTTTTGCCGACTTTGGCACGATCACCTTTACAGACGCTGTGGCGGGGAATTATACCCCGTCTGATGCCACTCCCATTGACATTGTCCAGAATAACCAAGTTCTGGCCTCTACCACGATTAGCGGAGATTCCGTCATCATAAACTACGTGTAACTCGGGGAATGGGGACGGCTTGTTCATTGGGAGAAATGATTTGACGGTTGTCGATTTTTTGATATCTTCCACTGCCATGTGTACTACATAACTTATATTACACCTCCATATGCCGCATAACTGTTTGCGAGTCGTATCCGCACCCTTCCGCCAGGTCCTGGCTGGAGTTTGGCAATTCGTTCAACCTTGTGAGCTAACTTGAAGCCATTTTCATTTTCTTCCTCCTCTTCTCGTAATGGGGCAGAGGAAGGGTAGTTGCTGTAGAGAAAGTTACACGATCGGGAATTTCTGATCCAGTTTCAGTTCTTCCTTAGCTACATGCACATCGTATGTATGTGGTACACCCTATTGAACAATATCAAGACACAAGAAGAGGATGGGGATGGTAAACGCACCCCGACAGGCTTGAGCCACAGAAAGAGGTCATCAAAAAGTTGGTGGCAGTAGGAGTTCATCGACAGGATGTTCTCCAAACAGTGGGTTCTGTTGCCGGCCAAGTTCTCGATGATGCTTACATCAGTGAACATCGGTAAGATTGCCCAAACCCCGCTGGATTGGAAAAGCTGTAGCAGGATCGTTAATTGACGAAAGGGAAATATTTGCATGCCACGTCCCTTTCTACCCTCTTCGCCGATGTTTTATTAGTTGCTTCGGGAATGATGTGTGCAGCTTGCACGACTGTGGAGCCACAGTGTTTATAATCCTTCCAGCCAGTAATCATGCAACGATTGCCATCACGATTCATTGCCTAAGTATTCAAGATGTCAGCGGAGAGTATCGCTAAACCTTGAGAACGAACGGCGGCCCGAGCAGAGTGATGATCTAATTGACACTCTTCCATCATGGCCATAGCATATTCACGAGCATCTTCGAACGATGGGCGAGACGGGTGCTCGTATGGTGCCGGGGTCGGTCCGCTACTGCGCTTGACTGTCGAAAGGCCAGAACACAAGTAAAATAGATCGATCAAACAGACAGAAAAAAGGCTGTGGCATACATGTACGGATGAAGTTGTTCAGATATACTCTGGCCACCTGCATGAGCGCTGCGTCGTCCGTCGCCGAGGTGATCCCCCGCTGAAGTTGTCCTTGGCCATCGCCGGTGGGTGCCAAGAGCAACAAGTGGCCGAGAAGGCGAGCACAGACAGTGGGAGGAGGACAGTGTTGAGGAGACTTAATACTAGGTGCTTCAGCCTCGAGGGCAAGGCATCGTTGGTATGCGGCATGAAAGGCGCTTTGTGGAAAGGGATTTCCGGGGAGTGGCGTAGGTTTTTGAAGATACATGGATGCTTGCAAAGGCTAGGAGACCTATAATCGTATAGCTATGATGTTGGGACCCGCGTGGGCGAGAATAATAGCGGGCAAGCTGCGACAGGTGGGAGAAGACGGCGACGATAGATAATCTAGGAAGGGAGGGTCTATATACCCCAGAAGCTAAGGGTAGAGGAATGCTATGACGTAGTGCGCTTGCTATCCCAAAAACCGAGACGCACTCTTCGTGAACATGCTCCTGCACGTACAGTGCAGCTCCTTGAACGGGGCGCCCTTGGCCAGTGGAACCAGCTTACTTGACTCCATTGTGCTGGATGGTACAGCGCAGGAAAGTCAATTCACCTGATGCCGATCAGCATGACGGTTCTGCCATCTCGACTTCGAACTGCAGACAGTGTGGCCGTCTGGATCATACCTGCGCAGTGTTCGCGCTGAACAAGTTGATGAAGTCTTTGCATGTACCATTCGATCAACGGATTCTTTACATCCACCTCGGTGCCTAGTTCTAGTACTCGTTCACTTTCTCGCTTTGCATTGCTCGTCGTGCTCGCTGCGTGTAGCTGCTGTCAAGTATGCTATCCGTTATTTCGACGTGAAATGGTGAGAGTCTCGAGGATCGATCAGCAGGAGTTCCCATCCGCGCGGTCATCACCTCCGAGTCGCCACTCCAACCACTGAACCAGAGAATAGAGAGAGAGAATGGCGCAGGTCCGCCCACGCTCGCCGTCGCCCACAATCGACGAAGCTCACCACAAAAAAACCAAAACGAGCCACACGGCTGACGACACCCACACGGATGCAGACGTTGTCGCGCAATTTGCCACCAACCTCTTCGATACGTCCAACGTCGAGCAACTGCACACCGGTTATGCAGACAGCACGCCGTTCAAGCACGTTGTCGTCGACGCCCTCTTCCGCGACGACCTTCTGCGCAGCGTCAAAGACGAGTGTATTGAGCATCTCAGTTTTACGGAGAAGGAGACAGACATTTACAAGGTATGGCGTCGAGCTCCTCGATCAGAAGACCTACCTCTCACTCCCTCTCACCAGGTAAACCAAACGGGCGACCTCGCTTCTCTTTCCTACCTGTCCGATGACCAGCGCGCTCTCTTTCCGAGTCTCCTCTCCCTCCGTGATGCCCTATATTCCTCGCGCTTCCGTGCCTTTCTTCAAGCCGTCACGGGGTGCGGCCCGCTCTCGGGCACGAAGCAAGACATGTCTGTCAATTCGTACACCCGTGGCTGTCACCTCCTCAACCACGACGACGTGATCGGCACGCGCCGAGTATCCTATATCCTCTACATGCCCCTCCCGTGCGGCGAACCATGGCGCACAGATTACGGTGGGGCACTCGAACTCTATCCCGTGCGAGAGGGCGGGGACGTTCCCGAGCCAAAAGTCGCGCCTGTCAAGGCGATCCCACCGAGCTGGAACCAATTCGTCTTCTTCGAGGTACAGCCCGGGAAGAGTTTCCATTCGGTCGAAGAAGTCGTCGTCGACCAAGAGGGGCACGCACGGCTGAGCATCAGTGGCTGGTTCCACGCCGCGCAGCCTGGAGAGGATGGGTACGTTGCCGATGAGACCGCCCCGCAAGAAAGCGCAAGTTCGCGTGAGCAACTCGTACGTCTCCTTCCGTGTCTGCTCCGCCGAGATGTGATCTCACACGCACGCACCCTCCCTACAGACGTCGGGTTCCAACGTGAGCACGTGCGCCGGCACGTTCACGCAATACGACGATACCAGCGACGACACCGAACCACCTCACCCAGATATCCCTCTCTCCTCTGCATACACGTCGTTCCTCGCCAAATACCTTAACCCTGCGTACCTGCAACTCCGCACACTGAAGACCATCTTGGCCAAGTTTGTCAACGAGTCCAACCTGCAATTGCAAAGCTTTCTCGTGGACGAGCTGGCGGCTACCCTGGAAGAGGGGCTAGGCGAGGCAGATGTGACCGATGGGTTGGACGGAACGTCGCGCGGGGACAAGGTACCGAATCATGGGCTCGGGGCGCCTCCTTGCTCGGTAGCGTCAGCATGGACCGTCAAAGGACCCCCTCACAAATGGCGCTATTGCACGCTCGCGTACGAACACGACTCGAATGCGTCGACCTCGTCGTCAACACGCTCGAAAGCAGAAGGCATTCTGCGCGAACTCCAGGACACGTTTTTCCCCAGCGCTGCGTTCCGCGCTTGGTTGACCATCGTGACCAAGCTGATCCCGCTGAGTTGTGCGGTCGAAGCGAGACGATTTAGGCCGGGGTTGGACTACACGCTCGCTAC
>JBBPKY010000189.1:15104-36345 GCA_038089495.1 Xerocomellus dryophilus
CTCCAGGACACGTTTTTCCCCAGCGCTGCGTTCCGCGCTTGGTTGACCATCGTGACCAAGCTGATCCCGCTGAGTTGTGCGGTCGAAGCGAGACGATTTAGGCCGGGGTTGGACTACACGCTCGCTACAAGCGACGAGGGCGAGTCGCGGCTCGACGTCGTGCTCGGGCTAACCCCGCAAGTGCAGCCAAAGGAGGCTGGATTCGAAAACGGAATCCGCCACGGCAAGGCAAAGGCAAAGGCGAAGACGAGCGAGGACGAGGACGAGGACGAGGACCAGCCCACAGGGTGGCAAGCTGGTGAATGGGGAGGCTGGGAGGTACGCTTTGCCATCCGTTTGGCTCTTGTGAAGTATGTCTCATGTCCTTTGTACTGCACTGTTAGTGTTACATGGCCCCACACGACGAGGAAGAAGACCCAGCGGTGTACCGCTCTGGGTCGAGCAAAACATCGCAGGCAAAGGAACGGCCCGAATCGAGCTGTGCACCCGCCTCAAACAATATCGACGATGACGTAGACGACGAAGACGAGGACGGTACTCTCTTGACTTGGCAACCGCACTTTAATTGCTTGCTCCTCGTTCTACGAGACGAGGGCGTGCTGCGGTTCGTCAAGTACGTCTCTGCTGCCGCACCGGGCTCCAGATGGGACATCTGCAGCGAGTTCGAAGTCGGCATGGTCGACGATGACGAAGACGAGGAAGAGGAAGAGGAGGAACCTTGACCCTTTCGTCAAAGTTGAAAACAAAACTGGTCCGCCCTCGGCGCGAATCATGTGTATGTACAGGACTGAGATATGTACCATGCAATGGATATCTACGAACCTCCGCCGGTCCTAAAACACAATCTTTTGACCTTGACTAGGTAGGATGGCCGCAGACTGGCGCTGAGCGTGCGCGAGGGCGGCACCTGGCCTGGCACGTCGTGTGTGCGGCCGATCGTGACCAGCACGATCAGGCCGTCGTGAACGAGGCGTCGTCGTCACCTCTGCCGGTATCTCCGCAACTTCCGTGTCATCCTCTTGTTCGGTATGCCGAGGTCGGCGTTGCTTGGTATACGGCGCATTTGCGGACCCTTTTGGGGGAATCCTCCCACCCCCGCTCCTGCTTTTCTGATCACGGTCTCCTTTTGGATGTCGAGGACCACCGCCCCGTCGGACGGCGTCGGGAGACGCGTACTCGACCACGAGGTCGCGTCCGTTCAAACGATGATTTCGAGGGTTGACGAGTGCCTCGGTAGCATGCTCGATGCTCGTAAAGTCGACGAAGGCGAATCTGGTTTTCGTCGTCACCGTACACGGCGCATATACGCAAAAAAAGGGGGGGGGAGACCAAACCAAGTCGTTTGTGTCAGTAAGCGTGCGCACAGGAAGAACGCGAGATGAGATACTGACCCTTTGCAAGCACCACTGTCCTCAAACGTGCCCATACGGATCTTTCGTATCCACACGTCTTTCGATTTCGCTGCACCTCCGCCTTGGACCTCGCCCTCGCCCTGGTGCGCCTCCCGCTTCTCTGCCTTGACGTCGACCTCCTTTCCCTTGTCCTTGTGCGCCCAATACCGATGCGCCTCAAACAGCTCCCGAATCGACCCATCCGTCGTCTCGAACCCGAGGTTACCCAGGAACAGCGTCGGCGCAGGTGGTTGTTTCTGCGCACGCAATATCTTTTGCGCCGTCTTGGATAAATTCCTTCCTTCTGCCGTCGTGGTGCTCTTGACCGGTTTCTCGCCCTCGCCTCCGCCGGGTCCCTGGGAAGGTTCCGTTTTGGCTTTGGCGGGCCTTCCGGTAAAATCGTCCCCTGTGCGTATGTTGAACGTTTGTAGCCTTGTACAGAATGACGCGGGGAGAGGGGAAGACTTACCGTCTTTGATAAGCAGGTTTCGGCCGTCGAGCTGACCCTCGGAGAGCGTGATCGCAATCACTTTTGCTTCCGGCGTTTCGAAATCGACATATGCGAACCTAGTCGTACATGGTCACACATGACCATCCATACAGTATGCGCATACAATAAACCGCCCAGCACGGACACAAAAGGGACGGGTAGAGAGTGGGGGAAGGGGATAAAGGAGAGAAGAGCACACACCCCATGTTCTCGCCTTGCATCTGCATTCCGCGTCGCATCGGCATATGAACCCGCGTGATCGCCCCAACGCCATCAAAGAACCCCCGGAGGGCGTCTTGAGTCGTCCGAAAAGACAAGTTCCCGACCCATATCGAATTTTGATGTTTTTGGCGTCTGGGGTCGTCCACAGCTGGGTTTGCCTTGGTTGTTTTGGCTTTGGCGTTGACGCTGACGTTGGATGGAGATGAAGTACCCGTGCCATCGTCGAGCTTGCGCTTTTTGCGCGGGGACTCGGAGGACGTGGCCGTGAGTTGGTTCTGTTTTTGCTTTTTCTTTTGCCGTCTCCGTTCGGCATGTGAGAGGACGGTGAACTCCGTTGAGGGTAGACGTTGCGGAGCGTCCGAGTCCTCTTCGTCTACGCTGCTTGCGTCCGAGGTGTCATAGTCGTCGGAACTATCCGACGATTCGGCCTCGGCCTGTCTTTTCTTTCTCGTTGGTGGAGGGGAGTTGCTGGATTCCGAGGACGACCCCGACGACGACGAAGGCATGTTATGAGTGGACACCGAAGAATCAGAGTTACAGCAATACGAAGTTACCAACACGTGATCTCACCAGGCGAGAAACACCTAGATACGATTAGATTACTGTGCAGGATATACAACATTAATGTACTCTAGCTAGGGTATCTCCGTCCAAAGGGAGAAAAAGAATGCAACGCGAGCACATACAAAAGAAAGCGTACATCCGCACCAACACAGATAGATACTCGGGCCCAACTCCGTAGCCTACCCCTTCAAGGAGCCTGTCTTCCTCCGCCCCGCTTCTTCCAGTACGCTCTTTGGCCCTCGCCTCGCCATCGCCCACACAAAGACGACAACAATGATCGCAAACTGCAACCACAACCAAATCTCCAGCACGAAGGCCACGATACCCCGCTGTCGCGGTGCAGGCGGCGACGTCGTTGCCACCCCGCCTCCCGAACGCGTCCCAGCCGTCGAGCTCTCCGCAGAACGTCCCTTGTCATCTTGCCAAGACAAGGAAATATCCCCCTTGCTCCGATTCATCGTGTCCACGATCGCTTCAAAAGCATTGGCGAGCCGTTCAGGGACCGGCGTCGACGGTCGACTCATGTCGAGGCTGCTGCGTTTGTCGGCGGGAATGAGTGTCCCACCGAATCGCCCTTCTTTCCAGTGAGCAGCCCGCATTCGTATCGTCTGTGACTTTCGACGCTGCTTCTCAGCAGGCGAAGCCGGCTTGGGATCCGGATCACTCGAAGTGCTACGGTGGGCACCTCCCTGCCAAGGTCCAGGCTGAAGTGCGGCGCTGCTTCGAGAAAGCGACATCACTGGGGCGAACACATCGGCGGATCGCCCCAGTTCAGGCCGTGTGTGAACACCTAAAATGGACACCGCGCTACTGGCGCCTTGAGCACCGGGAATGATCGACGTCAAGCTGACAATGCTCGGGGTCCGGAAATGATGGTCGTCAGGACTGCCGTCTTGTCCCGTGCGACCGACCCAGTCGCCATCGAAGGCAGCCCCGAGTTCACTGTCAAGCGTGGGACGGCCACGAGCATCTTCAATGGGAGGGGATACAGTCCCGGCCAAGCTTTGGGATAGAGTCGGTGACGAGGAGCGGGACGACGGAGTCGTGCTAGATGTATTACTTGGCTGAGGAACGAATGGCACAGGCGGTAAACCGGGAATCATCATATCGAGCAATGACGTCGCGGTTTCGGAGGCTGGCGAACTTGGAGATACGACTTCCTTTTGAGGTGAATCGAAAAGACCAACAACCGAGCGCCGTACTTTGGAGTGGGCGACGACGGGAACATGATCTGGAAAAACAGGGTGTTTCAAGCTGCTCTGCATATCCACATCGATACCACCAGCAAAGTCGATGGAAGCTTCGGCTGAAAGAGTACGACGCAAGCTAGCAAACCGAATAGTCACATTCTCTTCGTCATCTCCAGCGCCCGGACTCCCATCGCTTTCCTCGGCGATCCATTCGACGCCTTCCACATCCCCTAGGCTCTCGTAAACAAGGCGGAGGCTCGTTGCATCTTTCTGTACCGTTTGTAACTGGGCGACCGTCCGTGCTTGTTGTTCAGTGATCTGAGTATTAGTGTCCTCGAGTTCCTGTATCTTAAGCAAGAGCTGAGACACGAGAGCGTACTCGTGAGTCAAAGTCACTGGTGACTGGTTCGATGGAGGGAATCGGAAATGGTGTGATAGGGAAGCGGACCGCGAGAGCCCAGTTTGCAGGGACACCCTTCTCGGTTGTTCATCAGGGGCTCCTTCGTCGACGCGATGTGGTCGAACGACAGCTTCTGAGATGTGCCTACGTCTGAGCGTAAACCTGTTCTTGGAGGGGAGCGCACCGCCCGGAGCAAAATCTCGTATCTCAGTCTCCTGATCTCCATTGTCTGCTTTGCTTCGCAGCGCACGTAGTCTCTCCTCCCTCTCTCGTCGCCTTCTCTCCACTTCCTCGTCTCTCAGGGCAGCGCTCTCGCTGAACACTCTAGCTTTCTTCTCGAGCTCGTCGCTTCTCGCGCGGGTCTTGTCGAGTTCGTCCCGAAGTCCCTGTATCTCTTTCTCCAAATTCCGGAGTTTCCTTCGGCCCGCTTGATCAGCCTGAATGGACTCGGCTTCAAGCTTTTCGAGTTTAGCAAGAAGCTCAGCGTTCTGATCCGACAAGAGAGCCAGGTCTGCAGGTGAGACAGAGACACGACGATAATGTGGTCGGGGACGTGGGATCAACACGTTGACGTTCGAGGACGCATGCGAATCGTCGGCACTATAATAGTGCGGCGACTGCGGTAGCTGAGAGTCGGGCGACATGGGCGAGGAAGACGAAGACCCCACCGGCGAAGACGACGCCGGGGAAGGCGGTAAGCGCGCCAACAACGCCTGGTGTCTAGTCTTCAGCTCCCGATTGTTTTCATACAAGCTCTTACAGACCGCGCTCGTCACGTTGAGCTCTGCGTAGGTTACAGGTCAGAAGGTTTACAGCAGTAGTTCTGGAAGCTAGGTACCCACCGAGTTCCCGATCTTTGATGAGTTCATCGGCCTTGTGGAGGAGATCGGTGAGCTCTTCTCTCGATTGTTCGTTCCACTGTTCCGGTTGCGCGGAGAAGGGAAAGTGAGTCCAGTCATCCCGCAGGTGTTCGGTGGAGAGTTTCCCACTGGCATGCTCGGTCGGTGTGGGTGAATGGCCGGGGAGTGACAGTGGACGATACGGAGGTGGTGGGGAGGATTTGGCTCGGGAAGAGGGGCGCTGCGACCTGGCAGGAGGCCGGGGGCGTGGAGTGATGGAACCGGCCAGCATCCAAATGAGCAAGGCGGTATATGTATGGCAAGGAAGATCCTTGTAATATGGGGGCAATTAGAGCTTAGGCTACCTAACGGGACGATGTGGCAGAAAGGAAGAAAGCGAACGACAACACGATGAAGGCAAGCTAGCGCGCCTCAGACTGGCACCAAACAGCCACCGCGAGTGGGACGAGGTGCAGCAAATGAAGTCAGTCAAAGAGCAGCCTTTCAAAGTTTCATGTGGATTCAGTCTGACAGTCCTCTGCATCATATTATTACTCTTTCATCTCCGGCAACGGCCGCCTGGCGAAATGGCATCGCGTCTGACTACGAATCAGGAGATTGCAGGTTCGATCCCTGCGGTGGTCATCTATATTTTTGCACATGTCTTTTGGGCCCATGAACAAGTTACAACCTACTTTTTTCTGTCGGCCTACACTTCATTTGAAACATGACATTGATGAATTATTGGAGTTTGATGTATTCCCTCATCGCGGACTGTAACAACTTCAAAACAAGCTGTCAACGGTTGCCCAGGTACAAGGGCTGTCCCAAAGCGGGAAGAAATGCCACCAAGTGAGTTTCCTTCCATAGTTAAATGGTAGCCAACTACGCGTCTGTACATTGGTGACCTTGTATTTCACTAGGGTGAAATGCACCTGCCGCACATACTCAACTGAGATTGTGTTCAACTTAAGAGGATACTACATTACTGGGCTATCCCGTGCGCTTCTTTTCTCCGTGTACGCCAAGAAACCATGTCAGGAATCCCTCCCAACTCACTCTTTTCCGCGCTTGCCTTTGTAGCTTTCCTCCTAGCTGGTCTACCACTGCCATGGCATATACAGTGTAAGTCATTCCTATCAAAGTTGTACCCCCACCATTTTTCATTGATTTGATCCGGCGCAGCATGGCACACGGGCACTTGCATGTACATGCTTTGGACAAGCCTTGGGTGCCTCATTTTGTTCGTCAACTCCATCGTATGGAACGATAACGTGATAAATTCGGCACCCGTGTGGTGCGACATAAGTAAGACCGGTTACTTTCGTCTCGTGATGATTCTGACGAGCAGTTGTCTAGGTACTCGTTATCTCATCGGAGCCAGTGTTGGAATTCCTGCATCGTCGCTCTGCATCATCCGTCGTCTTTACTATATGACGAAGCTGCAGACGATCTCCATCGAGAAGGAAGAGGTGAATTTCTCACTCTTGTACGCGAAGAATCTTACCTGAGCCTCTGAGTAGAGGAGACGCGAATTCATGGTTGATGTATCGATTGGAATCGGGCTTCCATGTGTTGTAATGGCGTTGTGTGAGCTCTAACTAGCCGCATACCAAGCCGTTCTCATTTAGCCAACAGATTATGTCGTACAAGACACTCGCTTCAATCTCATAGAACAGATTGGATGCTATCCTTCCACCATCAACACCCCTGCTACGTACTTCCTTGTGCTCATGTGGCCACTCGTCATCGGTTTGATCAGCCTTGTTTATGCAGGTTAGTAATCGCGGGTCTTTGTCTGATTTTCATGATCTGATAACTTATGTATAATCTACCAGTCCTTACCTTCCGCAGGGCTTTTCTGCAACAAGGGCAATTGAAAAAAATGCTTCACGCAGGCTTTTCCATCAGCGCTGGACGCTATTGGCGCCTCATGGCACTGTGCAGCGTGGAAATCATCTTTACTGTTCCGATGAGCCTCTTCATCATCATCATGGACACGGTTGGCGACCCGCTCGTTCCATACACGTCGTGGGCGCAGATGCACTCGGACATCTCTCAAGTTGGTCAATACCCAGCCACCCTCTGGCAAAGTGCACCTGATGTAGCTATTGCGCTGGAAACGTTAAGATGGTCTTATATTCTTTGTGCATTCACTATTTTTGCGTTCTTTGGTTGGGCTCAGGAGGCGAGAGATTTTTACTGCCAGGCGTTCTGGTCTGTCTGTCGTCGTCTCGGATTTTCGAAACCGTCCAACCCATCACTACCCACGTGAGTCCGTCGGCGATCAGCCGTCCACTCGTTAACACGGAGTTCGTCCTTGTTCTAGCATGGTTTCGAAGGAAAACCGACGGTTCACATACGCCGGCAAACCGACGCTCCCTATTCATGATGTGGATCAAAAGATGAGGTCGAAGCACCTTTCCATGCCCATTCAAGCAAGGATGAAAGACTACTCCTTTCGAGCTTCGTTCTCGTTCGAAGCATTGCCACGCTCGGACTCGTCCCTCTCGTCCAGCTTGCGACTTAGCGTAGACGGAGGGTCCATTGAAATTTTACCGAATATCCCTTCTGTAGGGGGCGTTGCGCGTCACACACATATCTCGTGGGCGAGCATGCCTGCGGCACCTGAGCCTGCACTCGCTAGGGATCAGCGCTCACGGACTTCGAACCAAGATGTCGGCCAACTAGTCTGACTTTCCGTATCGCAGAGCAACTTTGACTCTTCGCCTTTCTTTGGTAGTTGGGGCTACTCCACCGCTTTCACTTACTTATGTCTCCTCGTGTAGCGCTATCCCACCATGTATTCCTCCCTTGTACCCATCGAGAATTGTATCATAACCTAACGGGTCTTTGTCAATAGAGATCCAATTTTGTCCGCGTATACTGTGCGGCGTTAGGGTGTGCATTCTCACGAAGAACGAACCCGAGGCGACAAGCGCTCCATTTGCCTTCCACAGCTTGATCCCATCACGGTGAGCGGATCCCTGTTACACGGAGGGTAAGTGCATGTTCGCCCAGGGGTGATCAATCACAACAATCATTGCAGTGAGCCATGTCCTTTCGTACGCCAAGTTCAAGCAAGTCCCTCGCTTCGGATCCGAGTTCGGACTCGGACAGTGTGGATTCACTCTTTGACGAGCCATCCACCAAGTCGATTCCCCTGGCGATGCGGAATGCTCCACCTATTCCTGGACTGTTCGTCCCACCCGTCTCCATCCCCCCAGAGCTGGCGACACAGATCGCCCACGAATGCATGCTTCTATATTTCGACGACAGGGACGTCAACCAGATCATGTTGTTCGGACGCACGACGACAGCCATGGACGGGGAAGAGGAAGATATAGACGCGAGAATGGGAAAGGGTCTGCCATCGATCTTGATCCAGCTGCTTCATCGGTTGTCTGCGTTGTTGCACCCTTGGATTCCAAGCGATCTCCATGACCATCTTTTTCCGTCCAAGGGGGCGCCGCCTCGAGCACGGCAAGCGATTCTGAATCTTTATCGTCCCGGCGAAGGCATTGCGCCGCATGTGGACTTGCTGAACAGATTCGATGATGGGATCATTGGGGTCAGCCTGTGTGGAAGTTGCGTCATGTCCTTTGAGAAGGTGGATAGTACCACCCGTGGTTCTGGGGTACGCGGAGAAGAGGAGGGGAAATGGGATTTATACCTGCCGGAGGGGAGTGTCCTGGTGATGTCAAAAGATGCGCGATACGATTGGAAGCACGGAATACCAGGGAGGACACACGATCTCGTTGAAAACGAAGACGAATGCCATGGACCTCGCCTGATCAAAAGAGGAATTAGATTAAGTGTTACCTTTCGATGGTTACTCCCTGGCGCAGATATCGTTGGTGGGCCAGAGACGTGAAGTCCTAGAGCAATTCTCAGCGGAGATTCGGATTTCGGATTATACTGTGCAGCTCGAGTAGAGTGGGTTGCAGGAAAGCAGTGAAAATTAATTGTGTTCTATGATCCTATGCCTATGTCCTTCATACAAGCGAGTTGCGTGCCACGTGCTTAAAATCCGCCGCGCAGGGCTAGCACAAGGTGGAGAACGGATCCAGCTGAAATATTGAACTCCTTTGCAGTCTTCTCATCAGGCCTATACGTATTTTAAGCCCAAGACAATGGTAGATTGAGAACGAGTCTTACATCTGTCTTCCACCAAAAATCAGCCTTTGTTGTTGTGGTGGCACACCCGACTGTTCCTCAACCTTCTCCTTGATCCGAGTGATCTACAGAGAAGTGGGAAGTCGACGGACGTCTAACCAAAACACCCCACGACTCACCTTGTCCTCCGGATCGATGTCTAGCTCAATCTGGACGCCGCCCGATGAGATAGGGTGCAGTGGTTACCGCAGGACTTACCTCCTTTCCAGTCAGCGTCTGGGGTAAAGAATCAGCATCGAAATAAATGTTGTCTCGCTGGAAGCAAGTGCACCTTAACTTTGATCAACATAGTCCAAGTGAGGGAACGCTACACCGTCGCACGCATGCAAACAGGTAATTAGGGTTGCTGACTCAGCTTATCACTGCCACTGTAACGGATCGCATTAGCCCGGGCCGGAACTTTTTGCTCTCAGCTTCCTACTCGGGCGTTCCGGAACCCCACATGGACCGGAGTCACACTAATCGGCAATCCCACCGCATACTCCTGGATCCGTTTCCCCCCAGGCATCTCCGTGGAGTTCACAAACTCGGTGGCACCCACCTTAATGGCCCAATCTCTCTTTCCAGAGTTGACATCAATGGCAACGGTGTATCACCAGGTGGCAAGCGTTCTAGGGCACGGTACGACTGATTCAGAACCTTCCACGTTTTTCCCGTCCGCCGATCAGGCAGGTGGCTGTGTGTTTACAACGCGTCGTGCGAACGTCTGGTTCGAGACCAACCAGGACGCCAACTAGGAACGCCCTCTCACGGTGACTACGTGGAGGAAACGATCACGGGATCTGGGGACCGTCTGTCATCGCGATGACTCCAGACTGACAAAAACGACTTTTCAAGCAATCTCTGACTTTCCACCCACACCGTTGTGGGTGGGTGCTGAGAGACGTTAGCTTTGTGCGTGGATTGCTTTTGAGATTGCGGTTGTCTACTTCATGTTTCTGGAGACGTCGAGTCGGCCTCTCGAAGAGCTGATGTTCTGTAAGTGTGCGATACTCATGTTTTTCGCTGATGGGCCTCCACAGTGTATGAGAATGATCCACAAGCAAGAGTTGCGTGGAAATTCTGAGCTCGAGCCACTGCTAAGACAGGTGGAAACAGATGCCCGATTGATGAGAAATTGATCGTGTCCAGTAGGGATGACACGGACCCCTCGTGATTGTCGGTCCGATTGGCATCACCCGCTGTGTTATGTACTCAGACGTTACGCGACGTGGAACGTACGTCGTTTCTGTATTCGGTAGGATGTCCCTTGCCTCCAGTACCAATTCCAAGCTCACTAGGTCACATCACTATAAATGTGTAGGTCCCTCCATTATATATATTGTTCTGCAAGTGCGCCCGTATCACCGACTCCTCAACAGTTGATGCTCATGCGGTGAACGTGATGAAGCATACGCCATTCTAATCAAGTACCATGCAGAGGGTGAGAAACTCTGAGTTCGTCACTCATCGTTAGATCGAGCAGACGCTCGAGTTGGATCGAGGAACGCTCAAACGAGGCATTGTCTACGCCAGGGGTGCGGCAACGAGTTACCATCGGATCCTTGGTCCACTCACCCAGTGGAGTGAAAATGGGTTTCGGACTCATTGTCAATCCGTTCCTGGGCTGTTGGAGCCTGATCAATGCGACGTTCCTGTGCTGCAAAGTGTATTTGGCAAGTATATCCTGTTCTTGTTATTGCTTCGCTAGTTCTAGTCGGTGCATTGAGCGGTACGAACCGACGCCACGTAAATGTACTAGGAGACTACCAGCCCTAGAGGTGACACGGCATTATAACCAAGGCGTCACCGCAGGGCGCACAATCGAACGAGAGTGAAGGGTCCCCTGGAAACAACAAGAGACATCGAGCACCACAGCGTGCGCCGAGTTCAAACAACGGGAATACGGATGAACGAGGACCGGAAAAGAGCGGAGGGTGACACGTAGCCGAGGGAGGGACACCAATAACCACGACCATAACTCTGCCATGACTGTAAGATTTCTACAGCTCTGAGAGATCGTGTCAAGCCCTCCGACTTGTCCTCTCTCTCGGTCTCTGCCATGCTTTGCACCCGTTTCTGTAAGAAAGCGGTAAACCGGATGCAAAGCATCGAAAGAGCGGGTGAGATAGCGGATGCTGATGCCCGTGAGTCTATTTATGCGCTGGAAAGGTCTCATGACACTCCTTCCTTACCGGCGTTTTCTTTTTTTTCCGGTTTGATCACGCACTTTCTTATCATCCATCAATGAATTATGTTTGTGGACCCTTCTATCGCCGGGTGGCTGTAAATGATATGCAAAATATCGATTGACCTCTTGAGACAGTTTATCTGCGTAGATTCCCTCTGGGGGAAAAAAAGTTCAGTCGACGGTCCACGACCACGAAAGAGAACGGTACCGACCTATTTACCATCGCCAATCTGTGCAGCCGTTGTTTTTCCTCCAGCGATCTGCTCTCTCCTTGTACTACAGCAATCATTTCTCTCGCCAGCCGCACTTCCAGACTCTTTCCCGGCCTAGACTCGCTCGCTGCAATAATCGCCTTCAATCCTGCGCGCACGCGCTGTTTCTCCGTCAACGGGTGGGGTGTCATCATCACTTTCGTCCCGTATTTGAACGAGACGACGCGGACGGCAGGGGCGGCGGACATTATGGCCTCTCGGACGATGGGCGTGGGGGGTGCACGCGTAAAGGTGTGGATGTGAAGAAGCATGCGGGAGACGGTGCGAGCGGCACGTGCGCGGAGACCGTGTCGCTGGATGATTGCAGTAATGTAGTCGAGAAGGGGGTCGTGTGCGGGTGGGATGAACATGTCGGTCGCGGTGGTGTCGTTCACGACTGGGGCTTGGGCTTGTTGAGGCGCGGGGGTCAAACGCAGGGGCGAAGGGGTAGTGGACTTGGTGTTGAGACCCAGAGTTGAGCCCATGAGGGCGCTGAGCATGTCGGCCGACTTTGCGAGGGTGCGCTCGTCGTTGGACTGTTTGGTGCTCGCTTGCCGTGTCCAGATCCAGGCTACGGCGGTTCTAGGCATGCGCGTGAGCCGTGGAGCCAGTTGGGCGAGTGCAGACGCCGAGGCCGTTATTCTGCTGGCACTCATTGTCGTATACCGCTGTAGTTGGTACTGTGGCCGTGTCAGTTTTTGCGGAGGATAATTACCAGGTGGCTGTGAACGAAGTATGTACCTGACCTGGATCCAACATGGACAGCCCGACGACACTCCGAGTCGACCGACCTTGCTCCTCCTTGCTCCCCTCCCCCTCGACTCTTCTTCGCGGGTTGTCCGTCAGCTAGGCGTCGCTTCTAGTGTTCCTCTTTCCCATGCTATGTCCTCCTCCTTAGAGTCTGCGTTGAAAGATATCCATATACATTGCTGTGCAGCGGGTATGCTCGCTTAACGACTCTTGTCAAAGATTAGCCTTACGAACCAACACAGTCATCATAATCACTGTTGTCGGATATGATTACAGTGAGCGCTACTTCGTGCATGCTATCCTTTTCGTTTCGAGTTGATCATTCTATCATCGGCATGCCAGTCGTCACCTTATCGAGAGAAGTATTTTATTTCGCTTCCTGCCTCTTGTTTGATAGCTAATGATTTACGAAGATAAACAACATTTGGGTAAGAAACAGATACCGCCAGTCAAGTTCCATGTGCTGACGGTATCACAGTGTAGACCCTGGACTCGGGTCTCTGTGCTGTTCCTTGTCGTATGTATAAGGCCCGATGACACACTTTGTCACTGCATGTTCCATCTGATCGTTCCGCTAGGTTCGCTATGTCGGTCTTTGTTGGGCTGTGTATGTGCCGTGACCCGTGTTTGAGCATATGGCTAACTCTCAATCCATTTTAAAGCACACTTGCACTCAGTATGTTCAAGCATATTGACTACACGTCACGCTTGATTAGACTGACCAAGCACATAGTTGGTAGTGCTTTTGTACCTGGTCCTGTCAAAGTCTGCTTTTCTGCTTTATATATGATCCATCACTAATCGTCATGTTCTGATAGACGTAGGTGCCTCCGTCTCGACAAGCGGTGCTGTGACGTTAACAGTCAAATAGGTGTTAGTGCACCTTTTACAGCTCTGAGTACCAGAATGAGATCTGGATACTGTTTAAAAGGCACTGCGATGCTTGTGGTAGGTGACTGGGGATATATGGTGTTCCTTGCTGCTGCCGATCGTGAGTTGCCTTGCATCTTAGCTTAGTTCCCTCTGTGTTGACTTATGTCACAGTAGTGATGATTCTGCGTGTTTATGCGATGTGGGATCAATCTAAGATAATTCTCGCTATCCTTTTGTTATTTTACGTGCCACAAATCATCGTCTCTGTTTTTTGGGAAGTTATGTACAACAGCCCTAATAGGACCCTCTCAGGTATGTTTTGGGCTATAGTAAAAGTCCTGATGCAAATGCCTTCACTTTTCTCCAGTGACGGTTGTCCAAGTCCTCAATTTCAGATATTGCAGCTACTCTTCTAGCACAACACCCTCGGCGACATATCGAGCAATCCCCCGATTTGTTCTCGGGACTGCACTGTTGATTCTTGCTGTCATCCCAACCTTCAAGCAGTCGATTGAGATGTACAAACTGACGAAGCGCTGGCAGACTAACCGGTCGATGAAGTTACTCTTGAGGGAAGGAGCTGTTTATTTCGTGGTGTGCGTTTCATTTGCTCCGTTATGTCACATCTGTGTCCATCGTTTGCACTTTCTCCCCGAAAAAAATCACGGAAATGCAAACGAAAAAAAACTGACCACATGGACGCTTTCCCCTGAATTAGGAATCTACTTTTCAATATCATTAATGCAATCGATCTACCGGTCGTCGATTTGATGCTGTTTCTGGACACCCTTAGTTATTCGCTTTCGTGCGCTATCATGCCTCGGTTCATCATTAGCATACGGGAATTGTATGACCGCGACCTTCGGAACCGATGGCAAGGGATCGACACCGGGTTCGGCGTGTTCTCACAAACGATTACCAGTGGAGATGCGGCCGCGTCTACGATTGCATTGAGGGATATCAGCACGGAGGTGGGTCGGGTGGTGGAGTGTGATGCGGACGACTCGGAGGCGATTCCACTTGAAGTGGTCAGGGATGGTACGCGTCGGGGGCAGCAACCGGGGTTGAGCGCTGGACGATAAGGGACACCTGTTGTAATTCTGGGAACATGACTTTGGATGTCCATTTACCTATGTATACATTGTGTTCTAATGCGGAGACGCGCTGTTTCGGGATGACAAGGAAAATGGTGAAATCACCACCAGTGTCGTGACGTATTGCATCCGAGCAATACATGGGGTGCGCACTCGTTGACGTACGAGAAGACATTATGGCGTGCTAACAAATTTGAAGAGTTCAACAGCTAACATCAATGGCAAAGACTTGGGAGGAATTGGGTATCTCGTCTCCCGGGTACTAATTGAGAGCTAAAAAGCAGTTAGGCCTTTCCGTGTTATCCCTGCTGGACACGGACAGTCTTCCTTCGACTGTCTTCTATAACCCCATACGTATCTGTCTCCCCATGTGCTAGCAGTCCCTCGAGCTCAGAATTTCCGAGAAACTCCTCCCTGTGATCACGCTCATACACTGCGGAGATATCAGTGGAAAAAATAGTTCGAGTATCGGCACGTACAGAATGTCAGCTCCTCGAGGGTCCGGCCCGACGTTTCCGGAAACATGAAGTAGACAAACGCAACCTCAAAAGCAATCCACACGCAATAGCTAAGGTCCTTCAGCACCCGCCCATTTATGATTCCAAAGGGCAGCTTACATGATGTAATATTTCCAACCTATGGTGCCCCGCCACTTTCATCGGTCACAAATAAAATAAACTGGGCAGAAAACGTACCTGCACCCTGGATTCCAATTGGATCTACGAATTGGATGAAGAACCCTGCGATGCGGCTCCACCACTGGAAGATGGTAACACCCTTGGCTCGAGTATGGAAAGGGAAAAGCTCGACCAAGAAAGCTATCCGTTTCGTCAGTAAGAGATTCATGGTGAGGCAGACATTCTACAGCTCACTATATGTCAGGGCGCTGAATCCCATATTATAAGCGGGACTATACACAAAGATGAGGCTATGGAACACATCGTGAGAATGGAAATGCCGCGCTCGTCAATGAACGACAATGCTCACGCTAGGACTACTTGAGAAGAAATCAGGCTGCGGGTCAGCGCATATTCTGCGCTAGCCATGGTCCAAGCGATAAAGACAACTAAGAGAGAGATAGTACACGCCTAATGGAGGGCTTAACGCATCGTAGCAGGAGTAGTTAGACTACACACTACTCACCAAAAATATTCTGCGTCGCGGGAATCGAGTTACTGTCAGCGCGAGGAATGTAGCGTTAACAAAGCTCCATCCGCTCCTAGCGAAGTTAATGATGTTCTTTGTCCGGTTATCATGGATCCCAATGTTGTCCAAGACCGGGGAGAGGAAGTATCTGTAAACACGATAAGCAGGCAATCTAACAGAAGGCAAGAATCGTTGGCGCGGCTCACGTTATCGGTCCATTGCCACTCCATTGGGTGAACAGACCGAAGAAGGATGCGATGATGACCCGCTTTCGCATCCCTGCCGTCGACAATGCTTCCTTCCAGCTCATCTTGGCATTCTTTAGTTCTTTTTCGAGCGTCTCCTTGATTTGGGTGTACTCCGCCTTGACGAATTCCGAGTTTTCGTCACCCTCTGCATGATATTTCACAAGAATGGCGTAGGCCGTGTCCTCTCTTCCCTTTGAAATGAGCCAACGAGGAGACTCTGGGATGAACCAGATGAATATGACTTGAAGTAGACAAGGCACTACTTGGAAGAAGGATGGAATCCTCCACCCCCAATTGTTGGGCATAGCAAACGTCCCGAGGGTCACTCCAGCAGCGGTTATGGAACCTAAGAAAATCACCTCTATTCCTGCCTATCGTGAATCATGACCTCGGCTTACCGATCCAGTAGCAGGAGGTGAAAAGTGAGCCCATGATTGCTCGCTCTTTGGGATGTGATAATTCTTTCCATAGATACGTGACCAATAAGAATAAGAAGTGAGTGAAAGAACTATAACGCACCTCCCATCAACGCAGGGGCGGCTACAATGGAAAAGGCAAAGCCCAAGCCCAAAATAAAGCGAGCAAACATAAACATCATAACTAAGGATTTAACCAGGGATTCAAGATCAAAAACGGCCTGGAATTCCGAAGACCGTCAACCGCTTACGATTCAATGCAGCTCCTTGCAGAACACCTCCGACTGTCGTCAATAGGCTCCCGATGAGTATCGAATATCGCCTCCCGAATTTATCGACAACGGAGGGGACAAACGGAAGGGCAACGATGGCCCCCAACGAATACATAGCAGACACGAGGCCCAGCAAAGCAGAACGAGGATGGTGATAATCTGTTACCCAAGTCAATCACTCGCAACGTGAGCTGGGACACTGCCTCACATTCAAGCCATGAAGGCACGGCCTGCAGGCCATTTAACATGGACCCATCAAAGCTTCTGCATATCAACATTGTGTCGTCAATGATGTACTGAGATACACTTGCCCACTTGTCATTTCCACTCCTAAACAAGTCGGAACCATCAAGAGATACAAGAGGCGGAGGTTGGGTTTCCTATACCACGGAACCTTGTCTTGCTGAGCAAGCCGAGAGACAATCGCATCGTCACTCTCCAGCAGAGAATAGCTCCCATGCCCGGACCTTCCTGCGGCCATTTGATGACAATGCGAGGACCGTAGGCTTCAAGCTTGGTATACCCAGTTTAGTGTGTCGTCCCTTCAAATGCTATTCGAGGTTGCAGGCTTTGGCAGGACACGGTCGTGACGCTTGGACGTGGTGTGCTTTCTCTATACCAGGCCGGCGCACGCTCGAAAATGTAGAGACTGGGCAAAAATACGCGTCTTCCATAGTAGATTCCCAAGGCTTCCGGAAAATCGGGAGAACCTCCCGGGTTACGTAACTCGTCCGAAAGCAATTCATTTTGACACGGAGCCGAAAATACCTTCCTAAAAATCGGCCAATTGTATACTGTGTACTACGCTCCTCAACCTAACCACTTGACTATCTGCTAGTAGAGCATGTGCGACAGGCGATGATATCAAGGTGGAACGGAAAACGCTATAACCTCGTTCTTTTTGCTCAACCATTTAGCCCAGGCATCCTACTACGTACGATGCTCTCAAACCATTCCCCCCGGGCCAGAACATCACGTTTAAACTCCTCGATCGCCCTGAAGTCATCTTTACCATCTCTAAACTTTCCGCCTCTATTACAAATAGCGTCGTCGTGCTCGCCAAACCCGACGTAGGGGATCCCGGGCGAGATACATTCGGATCCATCGTACCCATTGGACCGGGGACACCGGAACGAGCTACCCCCGCTCTCGGTAGAGCTCCCATCGTGCCGACGCAGATGGAAGGAAGCAAGGAGGATCCTGCTGGCTTACCATGCACGCGTAGACTAAGTGCTACCACGTACGAGGACTCCAGCCGCTCCGCCAGAGCTCCTGTCACTGTCCACGAGCACTGGGGACCGGACCTGCCCTGCCAGACCTCCGGCCGCTCTGGCTCACCTCCCAGAACTTGGAACTGTCCGAGGAAGAACTGGTGGACAGGATCTACTCTGAAAGGCCCGAAGCTCTGAGCGGCGAGGATCTAGCCACACACTATTTTACTGTCTTATGATGGAGTGTTACGACTTGGAGCACGCAGCGCACGAGCGCTTGAAGGACTTTCAAGGATCCGCTGTCCCGCGTCTTGTAATGGCCAGTTTTTACCACCAGATGAACGCGCCATTCAACGCGCCAGTCGAATGCACACCCTCCGTTTGCCCTCATGACGTCCCCTCCGCCGTCCTCACTCCCGCTATCTGCGCGCAGCTCGTCTTGGCCATGGAAAGCTTCCCTTCGTACGGCGTTATCCACAACGGCATCACGTCAACCAATATACATTTCACACCTCCGGAGCAGCCTGCGAGGGCTGTTGTGATCGACTTTGGGCATTCCATCATCCGGGGGGACGATGAGGATGGTGATTGGACGGCACGTGGTGCATCAGATGTACGGTGGGCCAGACGGCTATTACAGGACCAGGGAACTAGGAAATCAGTCGCAGATGGGCACGTAAGTAGACTTAGGTGATCGTGGTTAACACTCTCGTTCTCCTAGGGATGTGCGGAGGAGCGCCGACCGATCGACATCTAGGCAAGTTCACGCTGAATGCATATACAGGAGGGGAATTCGTTTCCTTAGAATGCCATCAGGGACTCTGAGAAAGTCATACCGGAATGAACTTTTCGTACCATCTTTTTGACTGGGACACTCCTCGACCATGGCATAGGTGTGTTCTCGGACCCATTCTCACCGCGTTGACTAGCTCGTATATTTTCATTTGCAAAATGCTTCTCTGTAAAAGAGCTTTCAGTCGGATGCGTTTCCTGGACTCGAAAGGTGTTCTCGTCTCCATGGGTGGATGCAGTGCGCGATCTCTTCAGCCATAAAGAACATCTCACCAACCGATGGCAAAGTGCAGACCAACCCCAGTGCTACACTTACAAGACTGAGAGGCCCGCTTGATGGGGAAACGGAAACGGCCAACGTTGGGACCGGGCAAGCAGAAATAGATCGAGCTGTCACCATGGTCGATGGTTTGTAGCAAGTTTGATCTAGCAAGAAATATGAGTAGTATATGCAAACTCTCCACTGTGAATCATTCCGGCTCTCTTCAGTTTTAAATAGCTTGTCTCACAGACTTGGTGACAAAGTTTTGGATTGGAGGATGACATCGCATTCATACGCAGGCGGGAAGATAAACTCGGTCATCCCAGCTCGTTACGAACAATTTTCCTAGTATTATCTTCCGTGGTACCATACACCTGAGCGGCACCGTGTTCACGCAGTGCCTCGACCCCGCCATGTCTGGGTGCATCCCGATCACTCTCATACACTGTTGAGGTATCCGTGAGAAGACTAAACGTATCCCAGAGAGCATTGGCAAACTTACAGAATGTCAGCTCCTCGAGCGTGCGCCCCGATGTCTCGGGAAACATGAGGTAGATAAACACGACCTGGAAGGCATTCCACACACAGTAACTAACATCTTTCAGTACCTGTCCTTGGCCTCTTCCCCGAACGAGAGCTTACATGGTGTACCATCTCCAACCTATCGTGGCCCAACAGCTGTGTCAGAGCTACAAGTCAGAGCAATGGAGTAGGTGTGACATACCTGCGACGTCGATCCCAATAGGGTCGACGAAACGATTGAAGAATCCCGCGCTGCGGCACCACCACTGGTAGATTGTGATACCCCTGGCCCGAGCATAAAAGGGGAAAACCTCGACCAAGTAAGCTGTTCACACCCGAGTCCGTCACGTCAAAAAATGGCACAAGGTAACAGCGTAATGCTTACTGTAAACCAAGGCGGTGAATCCTAGGTTGTAAGCCGGACTATACAAAAAGATGAGACTATGAAACGTGTGGTGAGTTTGGAACACACAGTGTTTCAGTGGCTTCGATACTCACGCGAGCACTACTTGAGCAGAGACCTTGTTTTGAGTGAACGAATACCCTGCACTAGCTATAGTCCATGCAGTAAATACAACAAAGAGGGAGATAGAACACGCCTACAGAAATGTTAGAAGAACCGCATCAGAAATAGTCAATGAGCACATTACTAAGAATATCCTCCGTCGAGGGTATCTAGGTGCTATGAACGCACTGAATGTACCATTAACGAGGCTCCAAGAAACTCTGGCAAGGCTGATGACGTTCTTCGTCCGATTATCGTGAATACCAATACTGTCTAAGATCAGGGAAAGGTATTGGCTGTCGGCATGATAAGCTTGAGTACGATAGACCGTGACAGCGGTAGGACTTACGAAATCAGTCCAACCCCACTCCATTGGACACACAGCCCGAGGAAAGATGCGATGATGATTCGCTTTCGCATTCCCGGCATTGAAAATGCCCACTTCCGGTTCATCTGGGTAATCCTCAGTTCTGCTGCCAGCGTCTCTTGGATCTGAGTATACTCGGCCTTAACGAATTCCGAGTCTTCGTCACCCTCTGCATGATATTTCACAAGAATAGCGTACGCTTCGTCTCCTCTTCCTTTTGAAACGAGCCAACGAGGAGACTCTGGGAGGAACCAGATGAAGCAGACTTGAAGAAGACTAGGGGCTGCTTGAAGGAACGATGGAATTCTCCACCCCCAGTTACTGGTCATGGCAAATGTCCCGAGGGTTACCCCAGCAGCAGCCACAGCACCTAGGATGGATCAGCTCGGAGCCCCACTGTGAACCATCACCATTTTCAATTTACCGAGGTGGTAAGAGGTATTGAAAAGGGAGCACATGACTGCTCATTCCTTTGGATGTGAGAGTTCTTCACACAAGTTAATAACCAAAACACAAGTTAAATTCACTTTGCCATACCTCCAATCAAAGAAGAAGCAGCTACAATACAGAAAACATTGGCAAATCCGAGGAGAAAGCGAGCAACGATAAACATCATGACTATTGGGTTCAAAATCAAAGGTATCTTCGAGTTTCGAACATATCATTTGCTTACAATTCAATGCAGATCCTTGAAGAATGCCCCCAACTATTGAGATTACACCTCCGAGCAATATCGGGTATCGCCTTCCGGTCCCATCAACAACGAAAGGGACAAACGGGACGGCAATAACAGAACCCAGAGAGTACATGGCAACCATGAGACCCAATGAAGCGGAGTGAGGATGATGATAGTCTGACGTTCGGGTCAATCCTTTCTGACATCAATATGGTGACCACCTTACATTCAATCCACGAGGACACAGCTTGCAGGCCATTTAACATGGACGTGTCAAAACTTTCTTCGCGTCAGCATTTGAAGATACATCATAATGGAAACACTTGCCCACTCGTCATCTCCACCCCAAGACAGGTCGGAGTCATCAAGAAATATAAAAGTCGAAGGTTGGGTTTGCTGTACCAGGGAACTTTG